>JAQFZC010000595.1:0-45608 GCA_034695205.1 Dicyrtoma fusca | reverse complement strand
AGGCCACCCGGCCTTGGCGGTATTCGGGGAACTTATTTATAGTTTCCCGGAGCCCTTTAACAATAATAATAATAATATATAGCTATGTAGGGACTAGATATATATATAGCAGGCTCATTTGTAATTGCATAGCTGTCATAGCTCTGCACATTAACTTTTGTGTAAGTGTACATAATAGTAAATGTTGTATTTCACTACACTACAAATATACCTAACGTATTGACTTCTTAATTTTTTTCTATTAATTTCCTTTAGCCTAATGAGTATGTTGGTTTACACAGGTACTGGTAATTTAATAGTAACAAACATTCAACAAAACAAAACGTTCCTTAATGTTTACAAGCTTTCGTTTTTTTAAATCCATAATTAGTGTAATTTTTGACATCTTCAATCAGCATTACCTGCTCTTTACATCCTGCAGGCAAGTTTGAACTTGAATCCTTTCGACAAGCGTATTAAATGTCAACTGAAACAGTGGAGTCGTTCGTTCATAAACCGTTCCTCAAGGCAAAGGTGCGCACCTGCCTAGCCTACCCTAGACGTCTATATAGGTACCTATATAGGCGCAAAATCAATCAATCAAAGCCATGCCATTGATTTTAACTTAATAGTCTATTTATTATTTATTATGTTTTTACTTCTATTGCCTCGGAATAGAATATTTGTTAAAAATACTTAACTTAATACTTACCAACAAAATTGAAGTAAGCCCAGTCACAGGTCACACCATTTCACTAAGTACGTCGTAACTGTTAGTGTTAGTCGTGTAATATTTTCAGTTCTCTTTGTCTTTAGTAGCTATTTGTTACACTAGGAAAGTAACAATGATTTTTCTTATTTTGTATACGAATACATATTTCAAATAAAATTACACTTAATCAGCTGTTTACTGAAATTTAGTTCCCGGCAGCCAGCAGACAGCAAGTCAAAGCCAAATCGAAATAATACCACCAAAAACTGTTATTAACACGTATAGGTAGTCAAGGGGTGTGATCTGTGACCGGGTATGAATTAGGAAATATTTGAACATAAAAAATCTGAAATATAAAATGTTTCTGTTTTGTGCAGCAAGGTAAAAGCTACGTAAATACAACGTAAATCAACTTATACATTAATAGGCATTCTTTTCAAAAAATGTATAGGTTAGGAAATAGGCAGGAATTTTTTAAAAATGAAATATATTCTGGGATAGCATGCATAGGCAGTTAAGCATCGAGTAGGATAATATATAAAGCTATGGAAGGCAGGGAAAAAACTCCATAGGCATGATACCTGTGTACTGTATGGGTAGGCATTTTGTTTGCGCACCTTTGCCTCCAGCACTTTACCATTCGACCAAGAAAGCCAATAATGCTGTACACGAAATGGTTTTAACCAAAGCCTAACGGCCGCAAGTT
This sequence comes from Dicyrtoma fusca, assembly GCA_034695205.1. Classification (NCBI taxonomy): domain Eukaryota; kingdom Metazoa; phylum Arthropoda; class Collembola; order Symphypleona; family Dicyrtomidae; genus Dicyrtoma; species Dicyrtoma fusca. Next base: position 44,211 of record JAQFZC010000595.1, on the reverse strand, counting down.
CAAAGTTTTTATCCGTCACACCGGTGTGGCTGTTTCCATACTACTGTACAACAGAAAAAGGCAAGTAATAATTATTATTTTGTAGGTACATAATTATTTTGCTTTATCATTTAATCAACGGTAGTGGAAATGGCACTGTTTTTTTTTAAAGAACCAGGAAAACCGCATCGCTGTATATTAAACTATATTACGTAATAAAATGACATAAGTAGACTTGCTAATAATACTTAACTGATTAAGTATCCTGCTAAAGTAGATACGTAACTGTATCAACTTTGACTGTAAAAGTTTAAATACTAAAACTTAACTGTACTATTTAATTATTTACCATACATTTGACCTACAGTTGACAGTTTGAGATTGATTTTGATTAATCAGACAAGCAAATACCTACTTGCTTTGATTCATGTCTTTGTCTTCATTTTAATACAAAGTTCACGTCAGTATGAACTGTTATTGGGCTTTAATGACTGCCGTCATTGTAGGAGTCACTATTAGGGCAGCTTATACACAATCGGGTAAAATAGATAAAACCAAGGGCGTAGCTGAGGGGGGGTCCCAGGGGCTCTGGACCCCCCCGAAAATTTCAGGAATACACTAGATAAGATAGGGCAAATTGTTTTTAAAAAAAATTAGTCTATTTACGGGACCCCCCCGAAATCGAGACTCAGCTACGCCCTTGGATAAAACTACCAGTTGACTATTTTTATTTGGAAAGCAACTACGAACTACTGACTACGATCTTTGATCATCTGTCATCTGTTGTCTGTCTGTACTACTACATAATGTAAATAATCTTATCTTCTAATTAAATCGCATCTTATTTTACCTTTTAGATGAAAACTTTGTTGCCGAACCACAGTTTCCATGTAGTGACAGAAAAGAAGATCCAAACTCTTCCCCCTGTCCCGAATTTGTTGACTGCTTCGGCGAACAAAACTGCTCAACCCCGCGTAAGTGGGGATATCTGTTATCTGTCATCTGTAATCTGATCTTATATTGATCTGACCTGACCTAAATCTTTACCACACAAGTAATAATGTTGAAAGTAATGTTTTGAACTTTTGCTGTAATTATTTTTACCTACTTTAGTTGAACATGTTGGATGTAGTGACCAAGAGTTTCAATGCAAGGCATCGAAGGATTGCATCGCTTATTCGCTGACCTGCAACACAGTCAATAACTGCCAGGATGGATCTGATGAAGAAAATTGTAAACTTACAACATAAATCATTGGTTTAAGCAAAAAATAACAAAATCTGTATCAAGTTATTAGTATTAGTAAAATACTTTAATTAACTGAACTTCATACATTCAACATTTCTAGGCGAATGCTCCAGACTTCCGAAACGGTTCGAGTGCTTAAATGGAGAGTGTGTCAATCGCTCCGCAGTTTGTGACGGAGCCATCGACTGTACTGACAAAAGTGACGAGTTTAATTGCCCGGGTAAGAATGTTGAATGTATTATTATTATTATTTTGATCATTATTATTTTGATCATTATTATTAATGAATAACTATTAACAACAAACAGGGACAGACCATCATCGTCCACAACCTCCACAAACTGCCTGGCGAGAGTACTGGTACGAACACAAACAAAATTTGACCCTTGCAAACTTATCTGATCACGTGGCACTATATTTTGATTCAAAAACGGACCCGTCTATCACTTGGCCCTTGACCGTTCTATCAAATGCTTGGAAATACGTTAAAGAAACATACGGACAGTTTGGACCGGACCCTCTCTTATACGTCGTGATTCATTCTGGGACCTATGGCGGTTGCCATAGCAATACTTACCTCCATCCTGACCACACCTTTCACAATATAATCGATTGCGGATTACTACAAAAGGATGGCTGGGCCACCAATAGTCCATCGAACGTCCGGTCACTTCTACTAAATTTTGGTGAAATTATTCAAAGCTGCGCTAAAGGACCGACGACGGCGACGGGCCCTGGCCAAGATTCAACTCGCTGTGGCAACAGATTTCAGGATATTTTAAACTATGACCTGCTTTTAAAATTTGGCTCTGAAAAGGAAACTCAGTCATGGAAAGAAACTACATCGAAATTACGAGTGAATAATATTCATTGCTTTAAGGACTGGTTTCTGCCCGTTTATGAGAAATACGGAGGGCCTTCAGTTCTGAAGAAATTCTACGCCTTGAGCACTTCAAATGGAACTTTAAATAGAACTACTTCTGCATTTCCGTCGCTAAATATTGGAGAATTCGTTCATTTTTGGAATCAAGCTGCTGGTGAAGAGATTAAGTTATCACTGAGTTCGCTGGCTGAGAACACGATCGATTCGGCCTGGGACAAGTATCCACATTTTAATTACTCAGGTAAACTGATTTCCATAATTTAAAACAACAATTAAATTAACGTAAATATAAAGTAGTACTTACAACGCCCTTCAAAATATTACAGAAAGCTCAGATCTCACACCTGATGCAAACAAAAAGGATGAAAATGAAGGTTTAGGTGAGTCATAAGCGCATTCGTTTAACAAACTATTTAAAATGCATTAAAATCTGTGATTAATTTTAAGTATTCCATTTTGTGTTTGTATAAAAAGCTGGTTCCACACTTGCTGTACTACTGGGGCTCCTGGTTCCAGTTTTGGTCATTGCAATCATTGCACTCGCACTTCTCATCAAGTGCAAAATGCGTCAAGAGGAAGTTCAGTACAACTCACGAGCTTCCACTATTTCTTACTTAGATCGGAGCTTCCAATTTGAAACTCAGGGAGGCGATGAGGTAAACGATTTTACAACTTTTTTAATAGATGTACACTACCTTATTTTTATTTTATATAAAAAACTAATTGTAAAAGTATTCATTATTTGTGTGATAACAATTTTGCTAATGGTTTCTATTATATTAATAATTTTAGATTATGTTTACTGGGGAAAATAAGAATATTGAACTTGGTTCTTTTACACCACGGAAGGAACGATAATTATGCAAATCTTGACGGGTCCTTCAATGCAAAAAATGGAAACATATTTAGAAAAAATTAAAAACATTACATTTAGCAATAATTCTATCAATTTTTATAGCACTTTATTAGCACAATTCAGAATTTAGAAACTGTAAACAATCACTTCCTGTAATTACGTAACGAAAATAAATAATAACAAGAAAGGAATTAGGATAATTTCGATAACTTCGAGTGACTTAAAAGCTAGATTTTTTTTGCAAGTCTTTGTACTTTTGAGCTGTGAGTTACTCATAGTGGAGCTCCGGTAAGTTTAGAAGGAAAATTCTCTAGCAATCCATCCTTCTGGATACTTACGCACTAAATAACAACGAACTTCATCATAGACAAGAATTAGGACGGAGAAGGGCAGAGCTGGGAGCCACCACACGAATCTGGTAGTAAAGCAGAAAAATAAAAACAAATCAAATTATTAAAAATTAATTAACTAACGTATCAGTATCGCTATAGCACAAATGTTTCATGAGTTGGTATTTCTTTACAAAATGTGAGCTTACTTCAAGGGGACCAAATTGACTGCAAGAGCTATTCCAGGAGTGTAAATTAAAAAGCAAGCAATGAACGTTTCGAATACTAGGGCAAAAACTAGGACGTTGTTTCTGTTAAATAAAATATAACCAATTTCAATCAATCAGTCTTCATCATAAAGTAGTAACTTTTGTTTAGGCGAAGTAAATGAACACTCAACCTGATACTGCTGACAAAAATTGAGCTTCGCCTCGTTTTACAAATCAGTAAATTGCTCCACTGCGTCACCTACACAACAAATATAATGCCATTGTATGTATATAGTAGACAGTTTCAATACGTATACCTAAGTAATATTTTATTTATATTTTATTTATTACAATAATTAATTAAATAAAACTCACAACAATAGCTACAAAGTACGCCGTCGCGCAAGCACCTTCCAATTTTTTCCTCTGGAAATACGTCTACACAACGCAATGGAATAAAAGTTTAGAATAATATAACAAAAATAATAAGTACAATATTCATACATAATGTGGCTCATATATATACAAAAAAAACTGACCCATTCTTGCCCATACGAATCGAGTAAATCATTGATGGCAGGAGAATCCCACTGGTCACCGATGCCTAGGAGATGGCCGGGAAGGAATCCATTCTGAGCCATTACAATAAAATAAGAGAAAAAACCACCACACGTCTCAATCATCCCAATCTGTCCATAGCCATAAGAGATCAATCTGTTTGAACACAAATTCAAATTATCAATTTTTGCCATTACACGTCAAATTAGGAATTTTAAAAATTGTTGAATGAAAAAAAAAACGCTGCCACTAACTCTTGATTAACGAGTTTATCCTTGGCAGGATCTCTTGGTGGCCTTTTCATTACATCTTCGTCCCCTTTTTCATAAGACAGAGAAATGGACGGCACAATGTCCGTGCCTAGATCAATGCACAAAGTTCCTAGAGATCCCAGTGGCAGTGGAATTCGTGCAAAAAGGAAAACAAAAAAGTGAGCCAGCTCCGCAACATTGTCAGTCAACGAGTAGAAGATGCACTTCTTGAGATTATCGAAGATCCGGCGTCCCTCCTCAATGCCCGTCACGATCGTGGCAAAATTATCGTCCAGAAGAATTATATCCGCTGCTTCCTATAGTGTTGCAACACATAGCCCAATTTTACGTTCCAAGTTTCATTTAATATAAAGCAAGGGTATGGCTATGGCACAATCATTATTCGTTACCTTAGCAACATCTGAGCCCAGCACCCCCAATGCAATCCCCACATCCGCCTTCTTCAGTGCTGGAGAGTCAGAAACGCAGTCGCCCGTAACAGCCACTCGCCAGCCAAGCCGCTGACAGCCCTCTACAATCATCAACTTCTGCTGCGGACAGGTCCGTGCGAACACCACCTCATCATGGTTTCTAAAAGCAATAAGTCAAAAAAAAACAAAGTAGAAAGTTAGAAAGTACAAAAAGCAGTTAAAAATAAATGAACTGTCTTTGAAGAAGTTAAATAAATTGTGGCCTGCGAACTTGAGAATGTCATCCAGTTCCGCTGGATCCATGTCCTTCAGCATATCTCCATGAACCACAACAGCTTTAACCATACCAGGTCCTATACATACATAAATTAAAAAATTAGAGCATTTTAAACTGATGATGAAACAAAATATTTTTAAATCGAAAATTTGACAAGACTGTAATTATTTACCTAGAGCCATAGTACCCCTGGCTATACTCATCTGTGTCTCCGTCTCTACTTCGTCCAAGGTCATGGAGCCCTGGGAAATAATACCGACTGCCCTTGCCACTGCTTTGGCCGTGAAGGGATGATCCCCTGTTATCATTATAGTCTTGATTCCGGCCGCCCTTGTCTTCTCTACACTGTCAGGAATAGTACAACGAATTGGGTCCAGGAGTGACATCATCCCTACAAAACGAAAATTGATCTCCTCCAAAGTCGAAGGGAATTCCGAGTCAAAATCGTAATCTGCTGGATACTTATTCTTACAGAGGCGAGCGTCACAGAAACCTAGAGAACAACGTGCAGGCAGCATTGAGAATTTTTACCCGGTTTGTAAAGCAGATAAAGAGAACTTTTTGCCACTTACCTACAACTCGTTCACCCATAGTGCACAGCATTGAGAAAGCATCCTCAAATTTCCTCCTCCACTCTTCGTCAATCTCATACTCTTTGTTTCTAATGAAAATGGTTTTACAGCGTTCAAAAATGACCTCCGGAGCCCCCTGGAATATAAATATATAAAATAAATTGGAAAAGCAATTACAAAATTACAACATTATTAAAATTATGAACTAAAACAAAATGAACGACCTTCATAACTAGAAGATATGGTGAGTCCCGATCTTCCCCAATTTCTGTTGAGACCAGTTCTCTTACATGGATAGATATTTGAAACTTGTTGGCTGGATTAAAGGGAATTTCATAAACTTTTGGATTTTGTTTTTGAAAGAATTCGATATTTCCCACATACATCTGCATGCATCTTAAGATCCCTGCTTCCGTTGCATCTCCAATCACTTCCCTATGGAATTTGAAACAGACAGATTATTGGTTAATAAAGGAGCATTAAAGGGTGAAAATAATTATTATGCTTATTGTTAGTATGGTTAACTAAATTTTAACCTTTTTTCCAAAGGTACTCCAAACTGATCGGGCTTAAATCTAGCACGACTGCAGAGGCATCCCACTGTAGACAGAGCCAAGAAGCCTGGACACTCCACGTCTATTCGAAGCGACTTGAGCCATTTCAAAAAAACATCCCCCGTCGGTTCAAAGGCAGTAATTTTCTCGTCATACCACATGTGAGAGACGGACATTTTATTCTGAGTCAGAACCCCGGTTTTGTCCACACAAATACAATTTGTAAAGCCCAGCGTTTCCACCGCTTCCATATGCTTCACGAGACAATTTTGATTGGCCATTCGCTTAGCTGCGAGAGCTATGCAAATCGTAATTGTGGCTAAAAGCCCTTCAGGAACATTTGCAACGATTATGCCTATATACGAGAAAGACAAGAAAATCCATGTTTGTACCTAACTGAATTATAAAAGGTACAGATTAAGCTTAATAGGTAGGTATACTAATAAAGATGGTTGCAATTATTATGAATTACTTATTACTTATTACCAATGAGAAAGACGACCGAATTAATCCAAGAATTTCCCAACAGGATGGCAGCACAAAAGAATGCTAAGCCAAAGCACATGGATATACTTGAGATTATTTTAACGAAATATGCGATTTCTTCTGTCATCGGGGTTTTGTTATGCTCCAGCTTAGAAGCATAGCCAGCAATTCGACCGACAAAAGTTTTCTCACCCACGTTGATCACAATCCCTTTCCCGGAACCTTCGACGGCGTTGGTCGAGAAAAAACAGAGATTTTTCGTTTCCAGCGGATTGTCGTGAGTGCAGTCTAAACTTCGAACCTGAGCTTCTCCATCCCCTGTCAAATTGCAGTTATCCACCTAAAAGTAGTAGTATAAACAAAAACTGATTACTTAGTTAAAAATAAGCTAAACATATAAACAAATTAATCAACAAAATAAAACCAATAAAATAAAAGGAGTTAAAAGTTTAAACTACTAACTACCTTCAACCCCCAACACTCAAATAGTCTAATGTCAGCTGGGATCTTGTCACCTGCTTGAATCTGAATCACATCGCCAACTACCAACTCATTCACATTCATTTCCCGTTTACCACCTTCCCGAATCACGACGGCAGTTTGAGGCATCAGTTCCTTAAAGGAATCCTTCAATAATTGAAATCATAATCAATTATTCACATTATTACGATCCAGCTACAATTTACTTCATGACACGCAGTAGTAGCTAATAAAAATGAGAAATTGATAATAATTGAAAGTGTATATACCAACCATAATTTTGGTACTTTTGGTCTCTTGGTAGTACGAAAACATTCCCGAGATGAAAACGACCACGGTCAGGATAATTCCGAGATACATCTGGAGAAATCACAATAGGCAGATAAATGATAATGATTTTGTAGTTCGACTAATTAACTAAATTAATTTAATAGTTTTTAATAAAAATATCGTACATATTCGGTAGCTTGATCCTCCATGTAGGCGTAGCGGCTGTCAGCTAACCAAGCATAAAAGCAGATTGCAGAGCCAATAATGAGAAGAAATGAAAATCCACCTAAACAGTGACCGAGAAAATTTAACCACTCTGGTGTTTGTTTCGGTGGAGCGAGAATATTTTCACCGAATCGATCCCGATTTGCTCGAACATGAAATCTTGTCAAACCCTGCAACAAAATTACATTATTAAAAAATAAATTTGGTAGTAAAGTTCATATAATTACATTCAGAGTAGACTAGTACTCGTATTTTCGATGTAATAATATTTTGTGATTAGTAATTAATTTGAATTAAACTAGTGGTGAACTATCATTATTGAAAACATTGAGCAGGTTAGTTAAGACACAAGTAATACAAAAACAAACATTTATCTATAAATTGACACGGATTGTAAAACTCACAATGATGGGATTTGTTCCATAGCGTCGACACAAGTCTTTGAGTTTGATTTTGTGATCGTCAATGTACAGATCACGTTTTAAGTCCCCTAGAACGTCGTTTAGATCTAAATTCGAAGCATTATTCCAATTTGCAGTAGAATTGAGATCATTTTCCTTTGCATTTGGATTTAAGCTGGACAGAAAGGACAAGAGTCGAGGACGAAATTGTCGTTGACGGGGTCGCAGTGGACTCAACAACTCACTTTCTTCGTCGAACAGATCTTCGTTCTCATGATTACTCGTGTTTCCAACCTACGTCAATTTAGAAATAAAAAGCTATTTAATTCTTTTACAAATTATTAATGGCAAATAATTATGAACTAGACACAATCAACATCAACAATTACCTACAACCTATGACCTAATGAATAATGATTATTTAACCATGATACAAATACCTAGTATTATTTTTTAATTCTGAATAGTACAGTCAACAGTTAATTATTAATTGCACCAACCTTATCATCACCACTACTACTATTGATTCCGTTTTCATTCTCGTTTCCATGGTTTTCTCGAATACGCGAGATGTTCGATACGGGTGTGGCATTAGCAGAGAAATTAAGCTGTGAAAAATGTCAAATGTTGAATGTACATAAATAGTCATTTTAAATGTTGAATGTAATAATGCAGTACAAGATACAACCAACAATCTTAAAATATGTTCGATAATTTAAACGTCATATGTCATAGGTCAAAACTAACAACTAACACGAGGTCAACACTTACCTGAGATGAACCTAATGCTTGAACAAGTCCAGGAATCTGAGGGTATAGACATGCATACGAATTCCTGTGAATCAATGGCTTTTTACCCATTTTTCACTTACAACTAACAACTTAGTAAACCTTACAATTAAAAATACACCGAATCACTAACTAAATTATTTGAATGAATTCTCAAAAGTTTCAAAACTAGTCTGCAATCGATGATCAACAATTCTATCTACAATTATTAAGGTTTTCTAATTCATTTTTCGTCTGGACAAGAATTATGACACTGTTGACTGTCAACTGTTAGGTGGTACCTACTGCTGACCATCGGACACAGATGACAGACGCCAATGCAAAGCAAGCTGCCACTAGTTACTACTGGCTGTATCACTACACATTTGACATTGCAAAATTAGTTACTAGTTCGGTGATTAACCGAAAAACCCGGTAGATAATAGTCTTCTTTTTTTGTGATGAATACTGGATTAACTGGATGATTGCCGACTGTGTTTAAGTTCAAAATTAGTGGGCTAGAATTCTTGAAGAAATGAAGTTGACCACGTTCACATCGGACCGATGCGATGGATCGACATCGACGTGGGACGAGGCTACAATCTTTTGTCTAAAGTTGCCGCAAAATACCGTCATTATTACTGCAAAGCTTATCTTATCGCTCCCTCATCTGTGTATGAATGAAAGATGATAAAAAGTAGATACATAGATACAGTCAGTGCGTTTAAAATGTAAATTCATTACAAAAATATATTACAATTTTGATTCGATGGAGATGAGGCAAATGTTGTATGGTACTTACCAAAAAATTAATTATGTGAAGTAAACTGAAGAATCGACAAAGTGAAAAAACATCAGTATTATTCTTAATAATACATTGTTACATCTTGGGCGTGTAACCGAATTATTTAATATAATAATAATTATGAGTAAGTAAGTAATATCTAATTAATATAATGATGTACAAAATTTTAATTTTTGAATAATTGTAGGTAATATTCAGTGCACTAAAAATAAAAGTATGTACATTACACAAAAGTTATTTAATTAAAGTAAATTATAAAGTTATAATTAAAGAGTTACAGTTCAGTACAAAAGATTTTAACTACAATTATCACTAACGATTAGTATGTACCGTAAAGACCCAAATAGTGCCCCCGGGCACTATTTCAAACTTCAAGCTAAGAGGCCCGGGCACAATTAGAGACCCGGGCACAAATAGGGACCCGTCCCGGACATCATTAGAGAGGGCACTAAAGTTCGCGCTCAGACCCCGGGCACAATTAGAGACCCGGACACTATTAGAGACCCGGGAACTATTAGAGACCCGGGCACAATTTGGGTCTTTACGGTACATAATTACTAATATATTAAGGTGTGGGCGTAAAAAGAAGCAAGCCAAAACATGCTGCTTTACAGATGGGTTGCTTCGCAATACATTTGGTCACGGCGGGAAAAGTTAAAATCCCAGCGCTCAAAGTGATAACGGCTGCAGCTTTAAGCCAACATTTTGTAATGCATTTTTTAGCACAGAATTTTGCCGTCAGTGGTCCGCCCCACACTTGACCCGTCCAAAGAAGGAGAATGGTAAATAAAGCCAACTTCAATTGCATTGTGAACTAATTACTAGTCTATGGGTCTCTTTCCTGAATACAAAATTAAATATCAATATCAATAAAAGGTGTTGAATTTCATAGCCTGTAGTAATTATGTTAAAAATGTAAATTAAATAATTGATTAAAAAATAAAATTTTGTGAAAATCATCTCACCTTTGATTCGTTGGCACTGGCACTGAACTACAATGAAAAATCTGGTCGAATTTGTAATTCTTTCGCTCTCAAAACCTGACTGGATCTCCTGTCTCAACTTGTAAGTATCACTGAACCACATTCTTTTTAGTATCTTCTTTTTATTCCATGAAGATACGCTTTTGCTTTTGCTTTCCATTGACTTGTTTGTTGCTCATTATATAATTACTAGTTTTATAATAATTTTTATTACACTTGCAATCAGCCGGATAGTAATTTGAGCAATTTGGCACACCGATTAGTATCAACGATGATTAGCTACACTGCACTGCAATGGTTTTTTATTATTATGGACTGCACCCTTGCATTCGATTCCCTTGTCTATTAACACGATCAAGTTTTTTTCTTCTTCAGACTTTTGAACTTGTAACCAGCAAAAAGTTGCATCCCTACAATTACCTCAGAGGGATGCCATTGTCAAAGGTGTGATTATCTACACAATTTGTAAACACTTTTGTAAATATAACAAAATATCAAAAACGTTTACAGGATGATGATGCTGAGAAAAATCGAATTCTTTCTATGCAATTAATCTGTAAGTGTGAGACTGGGATTACTGGCTATAATACATACATCGTGATGGGAATTTCCTTGGCTGGGTTTATTTTTCTATTTTTTTCCATTGTTGTTTTTCCATGGATTGAATGCATAGACAAGTTTTTTTGTGGTTGGTGAATTTTGCGTATATAGCCTGTGATTATAATTGTGGTAGCTTCTGACATAATAATATGTGGTTAATTTACATGTCTAGTCTACTCCTTGTCTGGGAAAAAAACACTTTTAAAACTCTTGTGGATTTGATCAAGTGGATTTGATTTGGATCGTATGGACGTATTTATTGTGTAAATTCTGAATTCAAAAAAATTATTTAATCTTCTACGCATCTGACAAGAATAATAAGGAAGAAAGTCAATGTCAGAATAGATATTAAAGCGTAGGATGTAATTATAACTTGCATGCAAAATTTAGATTATAATTGCCAAGATGTAATAATAGACGTGCTTAGGATTAGTTCATTAGTTTATGTACAGCTAAAAACATTGGCAAATTATAATATATAATGAAAATGGTTTCTACATTGAGTAGAAAAAATTGCAAAAATAAATAGGAACAAATATATGTAAACTAAATGATCTTATTTTTGTATTTATTTACATTATATTTACTAATTATTAGTTCATTATTTGTATCACATTTATTTTATGTATGGTATTCACGCTTTAATAGTTTTTTAAAACCAACATTGACTAGAGATTGGGAGTAGGGATGGCTGGTTTACAATTTCAAAATAATTAAATATTCCCAAACTGTAACGTGTGTATACTAAAGCACGGGACAGTACTAATTTAAAATTTGAGGCCGCTGTTCATTTCCCGCGGTAATTATTTAAAAACGTTACACATTATAAATTAAACGTGGAGGAAAGATCTGTTACCAATAATGGCTTCAAACACCATTACCAAAGTTTAATTACAGTTTAGTGATAATTTGATGAGGGGCAAAAGGGCCTTTTAACTCAATAATATTGAGTAAAGAAAAAAACTGGAAATCCCAAGAAAGTTTGACCGCAGGTTCACTCACCCAAATTATACGGTCAAGCAATTATTTAGTGCTCACTTGAGCAACACAGTTTTATCCTGAAGATACAAAAAATAGTATTGCTTTTGTAATTCTGTAATGATTATTGTAGCACAACTCACAACGAGTGAAAAATATACAAAAAAGTTGAACAAGCTGCGGTTTTCAGTAAATTATTCTTACTACTAAAACTCAATCGTAAGGTTCAAACAACCCGCAATCCAGATTTGATCAGTAAATGCAAAAAAAACTAAGAATATTTTAGAGGGAATTTTAAGTAATTTTTGGTTTTTAGGTGAAATAAAGGGAATTTTTGGGAATTTAGCCATCGCTATTCACAGTCACAAATTACTGATACCCTAATTGCTTTCTTGGACTGAGCTTTCCATTTTCAGTGCAAGTCTTTTTTTAGCGTCAAAAATGCTAATTACTAATTACTCTTATTACTTTTTCGAAAGAAGGGCAAGCTTTTCCCAGTCACAGCCTTGAACAGATGCAAATTAAAATAGAGCAAGTTTAGCCCTGAGAAGACGGGACCCAAGTAGGAGAATTGTGCTAAAAGATAGCGCTGGACATTCACAATGCTATCGCCCAGCCCTTCGAGCCCGCTCTGAAGACAGCCCTTAAAATAATTTAAAAAAATTTGATTACAAGCAGACAAGCTACTGTACTTTATTTGCCTTTAACCTATTCGGAACTGGGAAACTAAGGAAAGAATATTTCACAAAATTGTTTAATTCTATAAATTGAATTTTTCAAAAAGGTCAAAACTAGTAAATAACACTTTTTCAAAAATGGTTAAAACTAGTAAATAAAATTTTTTCAAAACGGTCAAAACTAGTAAATAACACTTTTTCAAAACGGTCAAAACTAGTAATAAGTTTTTTTTCAAAATGGTCAAAACTAGTAAATAACACTTTTCCAAAACAGTCAAAACTAGTAAATAACGCTTTTTCAAAACGGTCAAAACTAGTAAATAACACTTTTTAAAAACAGTCAAAACTAGTATATAACACTTTCAAAACAGCCAAAACTATTAAATAACACTTTTTCAAAAGAGTCAAAACTAGTAAATAACACTTTTTCAAAAAGGTCAAAACTAGTAAATAACACTTTTTAAAAAGGTCAAAACTAGTAAATAACACTTTTTAAAAAAGTCAAAACCAGTAAATAACACTTTTTCAAAAAAGGTCAAAACTAGTAAATAACACTTTTTCAAAACAGCCAAAACTAGTAAATAACACTTTTTCAAAAGAGTCAAAACTAGTAAATAACACTTTTTTAAAAAGGTCAAAACTAGTAAATAACACTTTTTAAAAAGGTCAAAACTAGTAAATAACACTTTTTTAAAAAGTCAAAACCAGTAAATAACACTTTTTCAAAAAAGGTCAAAACTAGTAAAATAACACTTTCAAAAGGTCAAAAACCTAAAATGTACCGTTTTAAAAATTGTCAAAACTAAGTAACATTACCGTTTCGAAAAGGTTAAAATTTAAAATAGAAATACCGTAAAGCTTCCAAAGATGGCCGATCTCTAAAGATAGCCGGTCTCTAAAGATAGCCGGGTCTTTAACGTTGGCCAGTATATAAAGATCGGGGGGGTTAGGGCAAATTTTTCAAAAGATAGCTGGGGCTATCTTTAGAAGCTTTACGGTAGTAGTTTTGTTTTAGTTTTAAGTTGGAGCTAGTTGGAGCTTATTTTAAAATTCGAACTTACCCGCGTGTAAATAAAGGGTCTAAGGATTTCCTTGAGGGCTTCTGGATCCACTTGGAAAGTAGAGGCGGAGCCCTGTGGGCCTTGAGAAATATAAGCGTGACAATTTCCATTGGGATCTTTGTGTCTACAGCAAGATGGCGGGATCATAGAAATCCCGTCCCGCCAGTCAACTTCCACGCTGTTGTCCACAAAGCTGGTCAGAGACGGGTTACTGTGAATGTAGTCTATGGGACCCAGTATTCCGCAACACCCCTCAAAAATAATTCAAAATATATTACATACTTTTTACTCTTTTTACGTAACTTAAAAAGGGTATATTTTCTTAGCTTATATAATACATAGTTAATTGCAATTTTTCAAAAGGTAGTTATTCAAACGCCTAGTCAAGAGCCTTTCGAAAATGCAAATGAAACGTTTTTTGAAAATTATGCTAATTTGTTTTGCCCGCCCTTTTTAAAGCGTGGGTTACTAGTTGTGCATAGTTTTTACAATGTTTTATGTTTTGAACTTTTTGAAAGTGTTATTTATTGGTTTTCGATAGTTTTGACAACGTCAGTTTCTAGTTTTTTGATTCCCTTTTTGAAAGTGTTGGTTACTAGTTTTTGAACTTTTTTAAAATGTACATTTCTAGCATTGAGCTTTTTGAAAGTATTGGTGACTAATTGTGCATGTTTTTGAAAATGTTCCTGTCATGTTCTGACCTTTCTGAAAAAGATTGTAATTATTAGTGTTGCATGTTTCTAAAAAATTTTAATTTCTATTTTTGTCATTTGTGAAAGTGTTAATAATTGTTGTTGAATGTTTTTGAAATGTAAATGTCAATTTCAAATTTTAGTGTTTTTGAAAGTGCTATTTACTAGTTCTGGCCTGGCATTTTGAAAAGTGTTAATTTCAGGTTTTTGTTTTGGCTTGGCCTGTTCAAAAATTGCAGTATCTTGTTCTACATCTTCTGGTACATCGACCTTCAAGCGTTATAGCGTTAAACCTTTCAAAAAAGTTAATTTGTAGAATACACACATATTTGTAATGCACCGAGTGTATGAGCTCCGATTAAATCGCTCGTAACAATGGAATAACTTATTACTAATTATTATTAGTTTGATTTTAGTTTGATTAGATGTTTACAAAATAAAACGTGTAGATGGCCCATTTTGAACTTACTTTATCAGATATTTGAAGGTAATGAAGGTACGCGGGCTCCCTTCCATACTGTTCCACGTGGTGCATAAAGTAATCGTACAGCTGAGTCCTCGTTGGACTAACTTGAAAGGCACGTAGGCTCAAAACGCCATAAATCAACGCACATACAAACCCGCCTTCTACCTACGTAAATCATAAAGGTTAAAAAAAATTTATGACAAACTTTTTTGGTATTTTTAATTTTGCACTTTTATTCGAAAAGCACACCAACCAAAGCAACGTAAAGTATCCTGTAGCTCTTCCATTTAAGAACAAAGGAGGCAAGGAGCGTTGCAGCCAGGAAGGCGCCATTGGCTGAACAGACAGCAGCGTAGCCCGACGCATGCGCAAAAGTCAAAGGGCCAAATTTAAAGTAGAAGATGAGGCTCGCCAGCGACGTTACAGTGATGCTAAGCTGTAAGGAGAAATATAATCAATAAAAATAAAATACTGTGCTTAATTAGAAAACGAATGTTTTACACAAAACTAATAGAGAAATAACTGCATTTTTTGCTGTTTTTTAAAACAGTTAGTCGTACCCCTGTACAGACAAAAATAATGGCGGCCGGGTTCACACACATTTTTTTACTCTCAAAAATTAAACTGTACAATCATACAAATTTTAACAATGCTATTTAGCGTAGATTAACCCGTTTGGATTAAAATTGAAAAATTGAAATTGAAAAGCTGCCTAGTTTGCCTGTCACAGCACAGACGTCGACGTCGCTTTCTCGCTTTCGTTCGATCGAATCTTCAAAAATTCGAATAATTTGAAAATTTGAAATCTTTATGAATGTTGACTTTGAATGTCCTTATGAGGCTTAACAGAAGAACAATAAAACGTTTTTACTAATAAAAAACATTATTAGAAAATAAATTACCATTGAAGTACTTTGCTGTCATTATTAGTCCCGTTTAATAATTTCATAAACTTTTCGAAAACAAAATAAAAATACAAAATTGTTGGGTCCTAAAGTAACTACGGCAGAACAAAATGATATAGTTTTATTTTTTATACACAAATTAGTAAAATACATAAATTTACATGTAGACAGTGCAGTAGTGGTAAAATATAGATGTACCTTTTATATCTGTCATTGAACCCAAGAAAACGATAATAATTTTATTCACAAAATGGCTGGCTTACGTGCTACTGCAAATGCTTTACTGAATGACAAACATATTGCCTAATTAACAAAAAATTAATAAAATTTGAGGAATTAAATTAGTTTAATCAGAGGAAATAATTATTACCAATTATTTGTGTCTGCCCACGCACTCAACTGTCAGTTTGAGGGTTTTTGCGGTGCGTGGGCAATGGGCTTTTTCAAGCTAAAAAGAATTTCTTCATTCACAAATTCACAAGTCTGGTAATTTGAGATAGAACTATCAATGAAGCGGTCCTTTGACGTAATAAAAGAGTGCAGAGAGGCACTTAAAAGCACAGGAAATGTATTTTTCTATAATATTATGACGTCCACTTTTCCAGGGAAAACTGAGTGACACGCATAGATGTATTTCTTTACTATATAGCACGTAGCCAAAGTCAAAGTCGTCACTATACTATATAGCAGCTATGTACTAGGCTGTAGGCAACAACTTGGTTGACCTGAGCCGAAGCCCCATGCAGCAGTGAGCTAATTAGAATAATTAAAATAATAATGAAATTACAGTACTTAATTCAGACTAATAAGACGAGCCTGGGAAAGCTGTCGATAAAAACTAAGTAAAAATTTTATAGGGAAATTTTGAATGGGGGGTCTGTTCACAAATTGCGCATGGAAAAGTGCGTCCAACATTTTTCCATTTTCATTTCCATCCTTTTTGAAAGTTAGTCCCTCACTTAAATTGATCGAAGTTATATTTGCGGGGGCCCCAAAGTGCGTAATTAGCCCTGTGAAATCCATGCTAATTTCTTCCCAACTTTTAGCATTTTGCCCCCAATTTTTGTGATTTTCTTATCAATGGTAAGCTTTCGCCTCCTAATTGAACCTGACATTTCATTTCCCAATTTAAGTTGTGGATTTCCGCAGCAAAAAATAATGTTTGAATTAATTAAGCATAATGATAACAAATGCCAAGTTCCTATTTTTTTGCCCTATCTTTTGTGGGCCATGCCGTGGGGGAAGAAGCTTTCTGTCACAAGTTCGAAAAATCAAATCGTTTATTAAAATGTGCAAAATAAAATTTTTGCAATTTTAGAAAAGAGCAAATATCAGTTTTTTAAAAGTGCAAAAGCCAAAATATGTCAAAATCTCATTAGTTTCAGTTTGTTTTTTTAGTCATTCATAATGTATTGATTTCCAATGACGGACATTTTAAGAAGACGCTGCATGGTTTAATGACAGAATGCATTTGCACCAGCGATTTCTTTTATATAATATTTTTATATAATACGATCTACTGAGCTATTCTATGTAATGTGAATGCAAATTAAGCTATCTGCCTATGCTAAGAGGCTGTAGATAGAACGGTTTGCATTTTGGGTTAAAATTGCATGTACATAGTAAAATTAGTAAGTACTAGAATGTTTTAGATTTAATATTATTTAAATTACAAAGACACGTCATTGCTCATCAAAACTATGAAGTCACGCGTCTGTCAGTCAAACTTGAATTTATTCTCTAACAAGACTTTAGCTTATGTCAAGCACTTTCCTTTGGCATTTACATTTTGGTTTTCAATTATTTTTTTTTGTTTTGCTTTTTTTTCCTTTCGGCATACATTACAGAAGCGAGCAATTAAGTTTGAAATTGAAAAGTTAATTCATAATTTTTGTTAAACGGAGGACCATGTACCGTCAGGGGATTTCCCTTTCACTTCTGCGCATGCGTGACGCATGCTTAACTGGGCGAGTTAGTGCACTTTATTTCATAATGTTACACTTTTTTTTGAAAAAAAATTAATCTTTTTGAAACGGAAGTTGAAGTTGGTCCACGTTTCTATCTATTCGAAAACAGCACTTTCTCGTGTTGAGCATTTTGAAAATGCAAATTAGTAACTATGACCTTTTCAAAATGTTAACTTCCAGTTTTGAGCTTTTTTGAAAGTGTTAATTTCTTGCTTTGACCTCTTTTAAATTGTCAATTTCTAGTTTGAAATGTTTTTGAAAGTGTCAATTTCTAGTTTAGGATGTTTTTTAAAAGGTTAATTCCTTGTTTTGACTTCTTTGAAAGTGTGTGTATATTTAGTTTAGGATGTTTTTGAAAACGTTAATTTCCTGTTTTGACCTCTTTGAAAAATGTTGATTTCTAGTTTTGAATGTTTTTAAAAGTGCTAATTTCTATTTTTGATCCTTTTGGAAGTGTCAATGTCTAGCTTAGAATATTTTTGAAAACGTTAATTTCTTATTTTGACCTTTTTGACGCTGGAAATTACTGAGTCTGAATGTTTGTATAAGTATTACTTTCTTGTTTTGGCCGTTTTTAAAAAGTGAATTTTGGTATAATTCCTTTTTTTAAAGCATTCTTTTACATGGTTTCTCACTGACGAATAGGTTATTGTGAATTTAGTACTTTTTAAAAATTTGCGTAATATTATTGCAGAGAACTTTCCACCGTTTCACTCCCGTAAGAAGTTCCAACACTACTGTTTTTAACCCGAAAGAAGGCGAAGGCCCCGCAAAACCGAGAACTAAGGATAAAAATGCCCGTGATTTGGGTGAGAATTCCATCGTTATTTCCGGGATTTCTGGTAGATTCCCCGAATCGGACAATTTGGATGAATTCAAGGCAAATCTCATGAATGGGGTTGACATGGTGAGGGAGCAAAACCGGTTTAAAGTGGGAAAGAAAATCCCGCCAAGATATGGATTTATGAAAAGTATGAAAAAGTTTGACGCACAGTTCTTTAATGTGGCGCCCAAAATGGCGGATGTGATGGACCCAGCATTGAGGAAATTGATGGAAGTCACTTTTGAAGCTTTTATCGATGCAGGTATTCACATTTACATCGTCTAAAGATTAACGTTTTCGAAATGGTAATACAACTTCAACTGCTTTTACATCTTGTTCAAAACCGGTTTTCTTGTTTTGACCTTTTTGAAAACGGTAATTTCGAGTTTTGCATTCGCTTAAACATACTGACTTTTAACTAGTATTTTTTTGATAATGTTAGTTACTAGTTTTGCATGTTTTCGTAAACGTTCATTTCCTATTTTGACACTTTTTAAAAATGTTAATTATCAGTTTTGACATTTTTCAAAAAATGTTAATATTACTACTTTTGACACTTTATGAAAATGATAGTAATTAATTTTTACACTTTTAAAAAATGTTGATTACTAGTTTTGACACTTTTTAAAAAATGTTAATTACTAGTTTTGACACTTTTAAAAAATGGTAATTACTAGTTTTGACACTTTTCAAAAAATGTTAGTTACTAGTTTTGGCACTGTTTGAAAATGTTAATTACCGGTTTTGACACTTTTTAAAAAATGTTGATTACTAGTTTTGACACTTTTTAAAAATGTTAATTACCGGTTTTGACACTGTTTAAAAAATGTTAATTACTAGTTTTGGCACTTTTTGAAAGTGGTTATTACCAGTTTTGAAACTTTATAAAACAGTTAATAAGTAGCTTTGACACTTTTTGAAAATGTTAGTTACTAGTTTTGCATATTTCTGAAAACGTTCATTTCATATTTTGACCTGTTTGACTGTGTTAATAACTAGTTTTGATTATTTTTGACAATGTAAATTCTAGCGTTGACTATTTCGAAAAAGACTTTTTGTACAATTATTCCTTTTGCATGGTTACTTTCCATGGTCTCCCAGTTCCGATTAGGTCCAGATGCAAATTGCGTTTATTAAAGTTTCTAACTAAAAATGTAAAAAATTCACTTTCTTCTGCGCAGGCGTCAACCCGGAAAGTATAAAGGGTTCAAAAACTGGTGTTTTCGTGGGAACGACGGGTGGCGAAGGGATGGAGTACTGGATTCTAAAGGGCGGGACGAACACTGTCAAAGGCTACTATTTCCTTGGCAACCTCGGGATAATGCAGGCCAATCAGCTGTCCTACATTTTTGACATTCATGGGCCGTCAATGATCATCAATACGGGCTGCTCTGCCTCCATGATTGCCTTAGAAACGGCCGTCCAGTCGATTAACAGTGGCAAGTGTGACTCGGCGATCGTGGCGACCTCCAGCGTCCAACTCAACTCCCATCATTCCTACGAGATGAATTTTCTCAACGCGCTCGCGCCGGATGGCAAGTGCAAATCCTTCGATAAAAAGGGCGACGGCTATGCGCGGGGGGAAGCGGTCGTTGCCATTTACCTTCAAAAGAGGGCGCAGGCGCTCAGAAACTATGCCACCGTCCGTCATGTTAAGTCCAATGCTGATGGCTATAAGAAGGAAGGAGTTTTTTTCCCTTCAGGGAAAGCCCAGGTAAAAAACGTGTACTTAACAGTACCCCGGTTGTTTAGTAAAACTAGATTTTGTTAACCTTTTTAAAACGGTAATATAACCAGTTTTACATCTCTTTGACAAAACCAATTTCTTGTTTAGACCTTTGTAAAAAGTGCTACGTACTCGTTTTGCCCTTTTTGAAAACGTTAATTTGTTATTTTGACCTTTTTGAAAACGTTACTTACTATATTTGACCTTTTTAAAAGTATTAGTTACTAGTTTTAACCGTTTTGAAAAAGTATTACTTATTAGTTTTGACAATTTTTAAAGTGTCATTTATTAGTTTTGACAGTTTTGAAAAAGTGTTATTTACAAGATTTGACCTTCTTGAAAATGCTTATTATTTCGACCTTTTTTTAAAGTTTTAATAACTCGTTCTGACCTTTTTGAAAACGATAATTCATTATTTTGACCTTTTTTAAAAGTGTCAATTCCTTGTTTTGATTTTTTTGAAAGGCCTAATTTCTTGGTTCGGCCATTTTTAATAGTGCCAGTTACTAGTTTTGATCTTTTTAAAAAGTTTTAATTACTCGTTTTAACCTTTTTGAAAACGCTAATTTCTTATTTTGATCTTTTTTTAAAAAAGTCAGTTACAGCTCCGAACTTTTTGAAAACACTAATTTCTTGTTTTGACCATTTTTAAAAGTGTCTTTTCCTAGTTTTGATATTTTTGAAAGCGTTAATTTCTTGGTTCGGCCTTTTCTAAAAGTTTCAGGTACTAGTTCTGAAGGTTTTTGAAAACGCTAATTTCTTATTTTGACCTTTTTAAAAAAAGTTAGTTACTAGTTTTGACCTATTTAAAAAAGCTAATTTCTTGTTTCGACCTTTTTTAAAAGTGTCAGTTAATGGTTTTGATTTTTTTGAAAGCACTAATTTCTTGGTTCGGCCTTTTTTAAAAGTGTCAGTTCCTAGTTTTGCCATGTATTGTGAAATAAACACTATTACAAAGCATTCTTTCCATGGTTGATGGGTTCGCAGTTCCAGATTTATTAAACAAGTGTGTTTTACAGGAAGCCCTACTTCGAGAGATGTACGACGAGGCTGAGATTGACCCTCGCGCAGTCGCTTTCGTAGAAGCCCACGGGACGGGGACCCCTGCCGGCGATCCGCAGGAACTACAAGCGATTTCAAACGTGTTCTGCAAAGACCAGCAGAGGGCGCAACCTCTTCTCATTGGCTCAGTCAAAAGTAATATGGGTCACGGGGAGAGCGCCGCAGGCTTATGTGGCATTGCCAAAGTCCTAATTGGCATTCAGGAGGGCGTCATTCCGCCAAATTTACATTTCAACGAGCCCAATGAGGCTGTAAAACATGTCTTTGATGGGTCTATTAAGGTATGCGTAGACTTTATTTTGAATTTTCGCTCTCATTAAAGTCATTATAAACTTTACAAAACAATTGTATATAAGTACCTTCCTACTTTTATGTACATCCTTCTGAAAATTATAATTTCTTGTTTTGACCTTTTTGAAAGTGTTATTTATTTTTTTCTACGTTTTTCAAAAGGACAATTTATGGTTTTGACCTGTTTGAAAATACCATTTATTGGTTTATATTGTGCTTTTAAATAGGGCCATTTTTTTAATTTTGACCTTTTTGAAACTGCAATTTCCTAGTTATGAATGTTTAAAAAATGATAATTTCTAGTTTTGACCTTTTTGAAGGTGTCGTTTATTGGTTTTTTGCGTTTTTCAAAATGACAATTTCTAGTTTTGACCTTTTTGAAAGTGTTATTTATTGGTTTCTTGTGTTTATCAAAATGGGAATTTCGTAAAATTGGCCTTTTTGAAAGTACATTTTCCTTGTTATGAATGTTGGTTATTGTTAATTTCTTGTTTTGTTCTTTATGAAAGTGGCATTTGTTGGTTTTTTACGTTTTTGCAAATGACGTTTTCTAGTTTTGACCGTTTTGAAAGTGACATTTATTGGTTTCTCATGTTTTCAAAAACGCCAATTTTGTAGTTTTGGCTTTTTTGAAAGTACAGTTTCCTGTCTTTAAATGTTTTAAAAACTGTTAATTTCTTGTTTTGTTCTTTTTGAAAGTGTTAGCTACAAGTTTTAAATGTTTTTGAAAATGGTGATTTCTAGTTTTGAACGATTTTGGCTAATAATAAGTTAGTTTCCATTTCTATATTATTATTTTCGCGGTAATCCTGTTTGAAGTAAATAAAAAAACTTATACTTTTCCCGCATTTTTTTTTCCAGGTAGTGACAGAAAAAACACCTTTGAAGGCGGAATTCCTGGGCGTGAGCGCCTTCGGTTTTGGCGGCACTAACACACACGCGATACTTGAGCCGAACTACGGTAGGGACTGGGAAACCACCACAGATTCAAGTTCAAATTCGAAAATCCCGCTAATTCTACCATTTTCTGGCAGAACGCACGCGACCTTGGAAGAAACTTTAAACCGCGCCTGCGACCTAACCCAAGACCCACAATTTCCCGCGCTGGTCCATCAGTTATTTAAAAAAAATATTTCTGGAAATGATTACAGAGGATATGCAATCGTGCTGCCAAAGACTGAGCAAGCGCAAACTGAAGAAAGCTCCAGCGCAAGCGCAGAAGTAAACAGCGATTTTGAAACTGCTGCTCCTACCAATAAAGTATTACGAGTAGAAAAATGCAATTCAAAAGTAAATAGGCCGCTCTGGTTTGTATTTCCCGGGATGGGCTCTCAATGGAACGAGATGGGGAAGGACCTGCGCAGACTGGATGCCTTTGAAGAATCCTATCAGAGATCAAAGGCGACCTTTTTGAATGCTGGCGTGAATTTAGAAGAGATTTTGGCGCCAAATAATCCTAGTATTTTTGAAGATATTAGACATGCCTTCATTGGAATAACTACTATGCAGGTACAAACTGTTTACGAGGTTTGTTGTTAAAAAATCAAATTCCTAATAAAGAAGCATTGTGACCCAGAAGTGTAGATACGGCGTTTACTACTTTCTGGAAAAGTGTAAATTTCAGTTTTGCTATTCTTGAAAAAAAGTAAATAACGCTTCTACTGCTTTTGAAAAGTTTCAAATACCAGTTTAATTACTTTTCAAAAAGTGCACAAAAATATACTCTTTTTATTACTTTTCGAATTGTGTAAATAAAATTTTTATGGTGTTAAAAATTTGCAAATTCTATTTTCAGTACTCTTTAAAAGGTTCAAATAATAGTTTTAATTACTTTTGAAAACGTGTAAATATCATTTTTGCCCCTTTCGTAAAAGTGTAAATGCCATTTTAACTAATTTTAAAAATGGCAAACGACAATATTTCTGCTTTTTAAAAGCGTTACTAACATTTGTATGACCGCTGTTACTTTAAAAATGTGTAAATATCATTTTTACTTCTTTCGAAAAAGTGCAAATACCGTCTAAGCTACTTTAAAAAAATGACAAACGACAATTTTGCTGCTTTTAAAAGTATAACTACCATTTTTAATAGTTTCGAAAAAGTATAAATGTGACTTTTACTACTTTCGGAAAACTATAAGTATGACCTTTACTACTTTCAAAATGGTAAATATCATTTTTGGATATATACATGTCTTATAAGCACCACTTTTTCCCGCTTAAAAAGGTGTAAATTCAAATTTTACTGCTTATGTAAAGACTAAGATTAATACAAAGCTGATTATTTTATTTTCAGATAGCACTTTTTGACACCTTCACCTCCCTCGGTCTCCAGCCCAACGGCTTCATTGGCCACTCCTTCGGGGAAATCCTCTGCGCATACGCGGACGGTTGCACCACCGCAGAGGAGGCGCTTCTGGCTGTAGACGCCCGAGGGCGCGCTTTCATCGAAGCTCAAACCGTCACCGGGGGCATGGCGGCCGTTGACCTTTCTTGGGTTCAAATTAAGGCGCGTTGTCCCCAAGAAATATTTCCCATTTGTCACAATGCCCCCGAAAACGTGACCATTTCTGGCCCACTAAACCTCGTCAAAGACTTTATTAAGGCGCTTGAAGCAGAGGGAATTTTTGCCAAGGAGGTCAATTCGGGGTCCCATGCAGCGCACTGCAAGTACGTTGAACCTGCGTCCGACCTCTACTTGAAATACTTGAAAGAAATTTATGGCGGGAATTCAAACAGTCGCGCGCGCTCTAAGCGATGGATAAGCTCCGCCTTCCAGGAGGCTGACTGGGCGCTGCCATTGGCCCAAAATGCGACCCCAGAGTACCACGTGCACAATATGACGAATCCGGTGCTGTTCCACGAGGCGCTTAAGCACGTCCCAGACAATGCTGTGGTGGTCGAAATAGCGCCGCAGGGAATGTTTCAGTCTATTTTAAAAGCCGCGCTGCCCCCGGGCTGCACTTTAGTCGCCCCCATGCAACACAAGGTCCCGGATAAATTGAACCACTTTTTAGCCAGTGTAGGGGACACCTACAATGCGGGGATTAATGTAGATTTTGCGAGCCTTTACCCAAAGGTCAATTACCCCGTTTCGGGTCAAACGCCCAGTTTAAGTCCGCTGGTCAAGTGGGACCATGGGATGAATTGGACGGTGCCTACCATTGAAAACTTGGAGGTAATTCTATGATTAGCTGGAATGCCATCATCATTAGACAAGTCTGCATTAACCTTTTTGAAAGTGTTACTTACTAGTGTTAAAGCTTTTAAAAATGCAAATTTCCTGTTTTGACGTTTTTGAAAATGCTATTCGCCAGCTTTGATTTCTTTGAAAATGCTATTCAGTAGTTTTAATTTCTTTAAAAATGTTCGTTTCTAGTCTTGACATTTTTGAAAATGCTAATTTCTTGTTTTGACCTTTTTTAAAAGTGTCAGTTGCTAGTTTTGACCTTTTTTCAAATTCTTATTTCTTGTTTTGACCTTTTTGAAACTGTTAATTTCTTGTTTTGACCTTTTTGGTAATGTTCCTTTCTTGTTTCGATTTCTTTAAGTATTCTAATTTTTTGTTTTAATCTCTTTTAAAATGCTAATTTCTTGTTTTGACCTTTTTGGAAATGTTAATATGTATCTAGTTTTGACCTTTTTTAAAAGTTAATTATTATAGAATACTTTCTTTTGTAAAGCATTCCTTTTATGATTTCCCAGTTCAGAAGAGGTTTTAACGCAGAATGCCTCTTTTACCGCGATTTGTGTATTTTTGCAATTATGTAAGCTTGAAAAATGACCCTTTCTTTATCATTGTAGCGCTACATCGACGGCATAATGAACATTGACCTGAACGACAGCAATCAAGCTTTCCTGGAAGGGCACAAATTGGACAACCGAATCGTATTTCCCGCCACTGGCTATTTAATATTCGCCTGGCAGTCATTAGCGGCCTACCTAGGCAGAGATCACAATGAAGTTCCGGTCACCTTTGAAAACATTAGTTTTGAGCGGGCAACATTTTTAACTCACGACGCGCATGCGCACATCCGTTGCTCCATACTTCCGGGCACGGGGCAGTTCGAGGTTCACCAGGGAGGCATCCCCGTTGTAAGGGGCAGGATTTATACGCCCGAGTTAGATGATGCTCAGGGGAAAATTTACCAGGACCTGCGCAATGGGGAAGCTGATACACCCGCCAATGAGTCTGTACAGGAATTCATCACAACTGACGATATTTACAAGGAACTTAGGCTCAGGGGCTACAACTACACCGGGGCATTCCGGTCCGTCAAAAGAATTGCGCTAAATGGTAAAATTTTACGAAGAAAACCCAATTTATTTATTTTTTGACTACCCGGCGCCTACTTTAACCTTTTTGAAACGGTCAGATATATCTACTTTAGCATCTTTTTAAAAATACTAATTTCTTGTTCATATGTACCTGTTTAAGTGGTAGCTGCTGTTTGAATGTTTTTGAAATGTTAATTTCTAGTTCTGACACTTTTGAAAATGTTAATTTTACTTTTGACGTTTTTGAAAATTTTAATTTCTAGTTTTGACCTATTTTTGGAAATGTTAATTTCAATTTTGACACTTGAAAACGTTCATTTCCTTCCAATTTTGACCTTTTTAAAAAAGTTTTTTTTTAATTTTATGTACATCTTGTGGAAAATGTTAATTTCTAGTTTTATACCTTTTGGAAAGTGTTAATTTCTAGCTTGAAAATGTAAAAGTTAATTTCTAGTTTTACACCTTTTAGAAAGTGTTGATTTCTAAGTTTGCCTTTTTGAAAACGTTATTTTCTATTTTTGACCCTTTTGAAAATACAAATCCCTAGTTTTGGTTTTTTGAAAAAGTTGATTTCTTGTTTTGCCCTTTTTAGAAAATGTAATTTCTAGTTTTGACATTTATTAAAAAGCTAATTGTTAAAAAAACAGTTTTAAAGCAACTGAGTTCCGAATAGGTTAAAATCTCTAACTTTTAAATATTTCAGGCAACTGGGCAGAAGTAAATTGGTCTGGCAACTGGATTACATTCTTAGACTGCGTGTTACAATCCAGCTTAACAGGAATTATGACCCGTATTACAGTCGTGCCCATAAGGCTTCAGTCACTCACAATAAACCCACTTGAATTTTTCGAATATGTGGAGTCCTATAAGAATGAGCCGGCACCGGGACTTGCACCTGCAACGGACCCAAGTACTCCTGCAACAGAAAATCCGATTGTTCCCTTTTCAATACCAGCAGCGCCTGCACAGGAAAGGTCGAAGGCAATCCCTATACCAGTATCAATGCACAAGGAAATCCGGGCACTACAATGCCCGGGTATCGAAATTCGAAGTTTAACCGCTGCGATCGCCCCTCGTAAGAAGCAAGAAGGCATACTTTCAATATGTGAGTATACATTTACCCCATATTTTGAATCCAGCGCCATTGCGCCATACCGAAGCCTGCACTCGACCCTCACGGAACTTGTAGGCCTCATTCTCGAAAATACGAATAAGCGGAAATTTAATGTTAGTGATATTTTTAAAAGTCACGAAAGTTCTGTGACGGATTCAATTTTCCAAGTATTTTCAACCCAACCACTGCACGATGCGCAGATTACATTATTATCCACTGCGCAGGAGATCGAAAAGGTGGACCCACGCATTATAAACTATGGCAGTGCTGTTACCAAGGAAACCATTGAGGAGATCGTAGCTGATAGTGGATTGGCCGACATTATCTTTTTGGACGATGTGGGGCACCTAAGCGCGATTGCAGATGTGGCGAAGTCAGAAGCCTGGATTGTACTGCACAGTAGTGACAGAAAAGAGCCCATTTTATTCCCTAAGGTGTTAAAACACGTTTCAGATAAAACCTTGGAGAATTCAAGGGTGTCTTTACTAAGAAAAAGCAAGCTTGATGTAAAATCAAAGGTATTCCAAGCTAAAATCTGCGCAGTCGCCGTCACCCCAGAAAACCTGGGGTGGCTTGATACTCTGAAGCCCTTAATGGTAGAAGCCGCAAAAGAGAGTGAAAATAAGGCCTCGCAGCAAAATTCAAGGATATATCTATACTCCCAAAACAACCCAACAAGCGGCATCCTTGGTCTTATAAAATGCCTTCGGCTCGAACCCGGTGGCGACCGTCTTCGGTGCATTTGGGACCCCTCTAACAGTCTAAATCTGAATTTTGAATCACCAGGGAAAATCCTGTCGGAAATAATTGAGAAGGACCTTTTCATGAATATTTACAAAAATGGCTGCTATGGCTCCTACCGCCACCTGCCGGTGCCCGAAACAGCGCTTAACTCGCCTTCAAAGCTAAGTGAGCATGCCCATGTCAACATGCTTACCATCGGAGACCTTAGTTCGTTTAGATGGGTGGAATCCCCATTGAAACACTATAACCGGGTCAATGACCCCGGGTCAAAGGGTATCCATAAGGTCCACGTGGCTTCTATGAACTTCCTTGACGTTATGCTGGCGAGTGGAAAGCTTCCACTGGAAGCGCATGAGTCGCAGAAGAAGAACATAAATTTGAACGAGCTTAGCATTGGATTTGAATTTTCGGGGTTAAATGAGACTGGCGACCGTATCATGGGCGTGGTTGCTTCCAATGCTCTAGCGACTCACGTGCTAGTAGGTGACCATTCCATAATGTGGAAAATCCCTGAAAAATGGAATTATGAAGAAGCGGCCACCATCCCTTCAGTCTATGCTACCGTGTACTATGCCATGCTATACCGCGCGGGCATGCGCTCTGGTGACTCTGTCCTCATTCACAGTGGCACGGGAGGTGTTGGACAGGCTGCCATAAGGATTTGTCTGGATATGGGTTGCAAAATTTTCACAACTGTAGGGACCCCCGAAAAGCGTGAATACATAAAAAAGCTATTCCCATCATTGCAGGACAGCCAGATTGGAAATTCCCGCGACACAACTTTCGAAAACCAGGTTCTGCGATGGTCCAATGGTAAGGGCGTAGACATGATTTTAAATTCCCTTGCAGATGACAAATTACAAGCCAGTGTACGATGCTTGGCGGTGAATGGGAAATTTTTGGAAATTGGGAAATTCGACATTTTCCGAAACACTAACATCGGCATGGAGTGCTTTCTCAAGAATATTGATTTTATTTCGGTGGACTTTGCGCAGCTACTCTTTGGAACCCGGGAAAAGGTGGCGGTGCACAAGCTCATGGAGGATGGCATAGAGCGCGGAGTAGTGCAGCCGTTGGAAAGGACGGTATTTTCGAAGGACCAGGTTGAGGACGCATTTAGATACATGGCAACAGGGAAGCATACTGGAAAGGTGCTGGTGAAAGTGCGGGAAGATTCAAAATTTGAAAATGAGGGTAGCGCGAATATAAGTGTTCAAAATGAAGAAACTCCACTGTTTAACACCGTACCGCGCTGTCACTTCAGCCCAGAAAAATCCTACTTAATTGTCGGGGGGTTAGGCGGTATGGGCCTAGAGGTCGCTAACTGGCTAGTTGACCGCGGCGCAAAGCACCTAATTTTGACTTCCCGCTCCGGAGTAAAAACGGGCTATCAGCAGTTGTGCCTTAACAAATGGAAGGTGCGCGGGGTTCAAGTGGACACACCAAAAATCGACTTAAGCGCACTCGAAAGTGCCGAAGAATATCTAAAATCCGAAGGATCAAAAATTGGTGGTATATTTAATTCTGGCCTCGTTTTGAAGGACGCACTTTTTGAAAATCAGAGCGCTGAAACTTTTGAAGTAGTAAGCGCGCCCAAAATTCAAACGACTAAGAACTTGGATGACCTTACACGGAAGTATTGCCCAAATCTCGAATATTTCGTCGTATTTTCGAGCATTGCTTGCGGCCTAGGAAATATTGCGCAATCCAACTACGGCTATGCCAACTCAGTGATGGAAAATATTTGTGACCTGCGCAGACAGGACGGGTTGCATGCCTTGGCAGTACAGTGGGGAGTCATAGGGGATGTGGGCTACGTCGCTGAACAGATGTCATCTCGAATTAAGGGCGAAGAAAAGTCACTTTTTGGCCTCGTGCCCCAAAGAATAGCCTCATGCATACAAATTTTGGACTCTTTGATTGGCCTCTCCACGACCCAAGGAGCCAACTCGACTTCCGTCTATACTTCCATGCTAGTAGCGGACAAATTAGCAGAAAAGTCCGCAAAAAAACTGGGACTTACAGCCGCGGTAGCGCGAATTTGTGGGATTCAAGATGTCGCAAAAATTGACCCCTTAACCCCGTTGCTCGAGCTTGGAATCGACTCGCTTAGTGGAATTGAACTAAAGCAGCTCTTCGAAAGAGATTACAGCCTCGATTTGACCCCGAAACAAATTCGCGGGCTTCGTTTCGGTGACCTTAAACTCATTGAAGCTGGAACCTACGTCCCTGGGGAGGGCAATGACCTCGGAGGACCGGACGACGTATCAATGCAAGACATCCTAAAGAGCATGACGGAGCCTGTGACGGAGACGCTCGTCAAAATAAAAGAGGGAAAATCCATCGGAGCACCCACGCTTTCTATTGTGCACGGTGCAGACGGTTTTAAATCTAGATTTTTACCCCTGGCGGGAAAATTGGAATTTGAATTTTACAGCTTTCAACTTAATTCCGAGGTAGTTATGGACGAACAATGTAGCACTGCGCAGGATTTAGCTTCAGCATATATAAAGGTATTCAAAATTCTTCACATTAAACATAGTTAATAGTACATTGCATTACGCATGCGCTAATACCAAATTTTTGTTTCTGTGCAGGAGCTAAAACAAGTGCAGCCACAGGGTCCCTACAATATTGCCGGCTATTCTACCGGCAGCCCTATTGCATTTGAAATTGCCGCTCAGCTAGAAAATGATTACCAAGACCAGGTTAGCTGTGGCCCCAATATCTTCTGTAGTAGACTAAATATTATGGCGCCTAATTTAAATTTTTTCCACGCATGTGCAGGTTGAAAATTTAACAATATTTGACGGATGTGTCTCCTCCGAATTCATACCTAAGGACGTTGCCATGAAAAGCGTCTTTACTCAAACATTGGAGATGGTGAAGCAAGTCGTTAAGATTTCAGAGGCCGAAGAAAAGGTGGGAAAATTTAAAATTCCTCAATTTCGAAAAATATAGTAGTAATTAGCAGCTTTAAATTCTTCGAATTTTGAATTTTCTACCGCAGGAAATTACTGTGAAGCTGTCACCGGAGGACCCTAAAGGTAGCACGGAAGCCCTTTTGCAATTTATTGAGAAAAAATTGACGGATTTAAAAATGAAGGACGATAGCATAAAGAAATATTTTGAAAAAGTTATCAAATTTCTACTAATGTCTGGGCTGTACGTCCCCACGACGAAGTTTGGTGGGAAAGTTCAACTTGTAAAAGCCAAGACTGTGTCACCTGTTTTATATGGAGTGGACGAGCCAACGTATTGGCTACAATCGGTAATTAGTAATTAATACTATAAATTAAAATGCATTTAATAAATATAATTGTTTGTCAATTGAGTTAAAATATTGCCCTTATCTATTAATGTGTTACAGTACTGCACGGAGCCCGTTACAATGCACACGGTTGATGGCGACCATTACAGTTTCCTATACCAACAGAATGTAGACCAAACCGCGGGGATTTTAAATAATATTTTAAACAGCAGTAGCAGCAGCACTTCTAATTAAACTGTAACAGCTAAAATCTTGCCGTTACTGATATGATTGGCAGCGTAAATTAAAAGCACGTTTTCAAACATCGATCCAGTGTGAAACATTTTTTAAAAAAATCGATATTTTGTTAACTATTAAGTTGTAATTAATTGAACTAAACTAAAAATAAAATTGTAACTAATTTATTGTAAGATTGTACATTACTATGTAGGTAGCAGCGTTAAGATAGATACAAGAATAAATGCAATAGTTTTATACCATCTTCTTTAATTTGTAATAAATTGGCCATTTTTATTGTAATAAAAATAAAGTTATACCACAATAATAATTATTACTGATACTATAATAAATATTAATAATCTACCGCTCATGGGGAATAACATGGAACGTTTTGGCAACTTGAAAGCCGCCAGAATATTTCCTTTGCGACAGGATATCTTGTGATGAATCTAAGCTAGTATCTTTTCTTAAATCGAATCTTTGGCAAATGGAGCTTACAAAGAGAAACAAATTATCCCGTGCCAACTGTTCCCCGGGACATTTCCTTTTTCCAATGGAAAACGAGCACATGGCATCATTTTTGACGAACGTTTTCTCGTCGGGCGATAGAAACCTCGATGGTCGAAAATTTTCGGGGTCGCCCCATATTTCAGCATCATTATGAATGCCCACAATATTCAAAAGGATTTGGGTTCCTTTTCGTATGAAGTAGGGGCCCATATTTGTGTCTTCGAGGGCTTCGTGAGGGAAGCAACAGATGGCGGGGGGCGTGTAACGAAGGGATTCCCAAAGAAAGGCTTCCGTATAGGGGCACCTGGGATAAACATTTAATTATTAAATTTATTAGAAATCTGGTTTAACACACGATGTTTTTTAAAAAATGTAACTTTCTGGTTTTAGCCTTTTTTGAAAATAGTTATTTCTGATTTTAATCTTTTTTGAAAATAGTTATTTCTGGTTTTAACCTTTTTTGAAAATAGTTATTTCTGGTTTTAACCTTTTTTGAAAATAGTTATTGCTGGTTTTAACCTTTTTTGAAAATAGTTATTTCTGGTTTTAACCTTTTTTGAAAATAGTTATTTCTGGTTTTAACCTTTTTTGAAAATAGTTATTGCTGGTTTTAACATTTTTTGCAAAAAGTTTATTCGGGTTTTAACCTTTTTTGAAAATAATTATTTCTGGTTTTAACCTTTTTTGAAATTAGTTATTTCTAGTTTTAACCATCTTTAAGGTGTAATTTACTAGTTTTGAACGGTGTTAGAATTGTTCACATCTTACATAATACCTTCTGAAACTGTTATTAACTAGTTTTGACCGTTTTAAAAACATTTATGGGTAAAATACATATTTTTTAAAGCCTTCTTTCTATGGTTTACCAATCCCCAGAATGTTAACTTACTATAATTTACTAACTCACTATCGTTATTATTCTTATTGATTCATAACTTACTTGTTTCTATCCTCCAAATTAGGCCGCCGACCCTTCCCAACCACACTGTCAATCTCCATCTGAATTTTCCTCTGAACTTCAGGGTTTCTCACCAGGTGGAGCATTATCCAAGCTAGCATTGTGGCCGTAGTGTCGCCCCCAGCGACGAAAAACTCAACCATTGTTCCCATAAGATTCATTTCTGAAAAAATACAGCTCATATTTAGTGTTTACAGCGCCTATTTATAAAAATTGATTTTGCTGGGAAATTTTGCCCTCATTTTCAATTTTAGTAAATGAAAAGTATTTAATATATAAAATTAATAATTAACCTCCTTCTCTAGCATAGAAAATGGAGCTTTCATCATCGGTCCTTCGAATCTCCCGCAAGTAAGAATCCACAAAATCTTTAGGGCTATGATAATCTTCCCGGAAAGATTGCTTCCTCTGCCTTCCCCGTATCATGTTGTCAAAGTAGGACCTTAGTTCTAAGACACTGTCCCTTAGGCGACCCATCCCAGGGGATAGAGGAACCCAAGTTGAGAGCCAATTCAAAGTTTCTAGTTTTAGCGGGAGGTACAGAAGGAGGCACTCGGGCATTTTTGCTGATTTTGCTACGCCACTAAAATAGGTGTTAAAAATTAATTCTAGGTTTATTGTTTAAATTAATTAAATTAGATTTTTAGTCTGATTGCTGCTTTAGCCCAGCTCACTCAAATAAGTCCAGAATCATTTTCTTCATTTGTGTGTCAGTCCTAGAAAACCTTTCCCCAGTCAGCAGCATCCATAATGAATTGACGATTGGGATGTAAAAGAGCCTATTTGGGCTAATGCGCATGCCCCTTGATTTATGAAGTGTGTCAAGGATATCGTCCAATTCCCGCTGAATCAAGGATTCCATAAAATTTTCCTTGAATCCAAAATTTTTCAAATGTTTTAAGAAAAACTTCCGCTGCTCATCCCAACGCTTCCCGTATGTATTTAAAAGACCTGTAAAAATATTGTTAAATTAAACTACATTCATTCAAACTAAACTAATATCAAAATTAATTGTAAATTTAAAATTAATTTTCCAATTTTTTACCGTATTGGCCTTGTGAGTGAAAGAGCCATGTACAAGAACTGGGGACGCCAGAGAATTTTGATTTCTGGAGACATTCTTTTGCTAGATTGTAATCATTAATTACAGCAAATCTATAAAATGACGAAAGGCAACAGTAAGTACATACCCTAAAATAATTCAATTAAAATTGCGCCAAAAACCAATAATTTTGTTACAATATAAATTTTTACCTCAGTGTAAAAAATTGAAAGGAAATCACCGGGACGTTAAGTGTCTTTAAATATAAAAATAATTTTGCCAGGTCGAAACAATCCCAAATACTTTTAAGCCCTGCTTCCACTAGCGGCAGTTCTGAAAATAAAATAGTGATTCATATTTTTAATGCAGATTGTTAAATTAAATACTAAGTAATTAAAAATGTCTATTTTTGTGAAATACCTGGCATAGGCAATAACTTGTTGAACCCTCGGGCTTCCATATAATGCTGTTTTCGTTTTTGCAACAAATATTGCAGAATTACCAGCCCAGCAATTACGCCACAAAGTCCCAAAACGGCTGCCGAAATCATTGCAAAAATTGCAACAATTACTTTTTGATTTGATTTTTCAAAATATAACAAAAATATGGGACCAAATTCTGCATTAGTTTCAACAATTTTTCGATTTCACTTTCAATTGTTGGCTACATCGGCTTGGTTGGTTTTGTACGCCCGCACAATTGAATTACTGTAATCACCAAAATCGTGAGGATAGTTGATTTGTAAATAAATTCTTGCCCTGTTTTCTTTTTCACTATTTTTTTTAGTGTTCACTCTCCACTCTTCGCCAGGCCATGCTATCGAAATCACGCAACGATTGCGCAACGCACAGTTTATTGTATTTTTATCTCCTTAATTGGTGGCATATGTAGAGAGTGTGAGTTTTTTGCATCGCACAAATTATGCTGGGAAAATGTGAATTAATTACAAGTTGGAGCTGTGGACTGTGGACGCGTGGGCAATTAAAAATTGTAGTGTTTTCTGTAGAGGATGCCATGGGAAAATTAGAAATGTTATGAACTTTGGGTTTTTTTATCGACGAGCGGAAATTTTAAGGACGCATGTAAAGGAGGCGATTACGCCATCAAAAAGCTAAAGAACACGTCCAAACGAAAGCAAGTAGCGACGTCATATACATTATATACGTCAAGACTTGTGCAAAATAATATTTATATAAGTATATAATTAGTTGGTTTCTTTAACCTTTTCGAAACGGTGATATGCTTAGTTCTGAATGTTTTTTAAAATGGTAATTTCTAGTTTTTGACCATTTTGAAAACGATAATTTCTGGACTTTTTACCTTATGAAAGTGTTATTTACTAGTTTTGACCATTTTATAAAAGTGTTGTTTACTAGTTTTGACTGTTTTTAAAAAGCGTTATTTACTAGTTTCGACCTTTTTGAAAAAGTGTTGTTTACTAGTTTTGACCGTTTTGAAAAAGTGTTGTTTACTAGTTTTGACCGGTTTGAAAAAGTGTTGTTTACTAGTTTTGACCGTTTTGAAAAAGTGTTGTTTACTAGTTTTGACCTTTTTAAAAAAATGTGATTTACTAGATTTGGCTGTTTTGAAAAAGCTAGTTTATAGAATTAAACACTTTTGTAAAGCTTTCTTTCCAAGGTTCCTCAGTTCCTAATAGGTTAAACGCCAAATACAAATACAGCGTAAGTTATGCAAAAAGTGCTATCTACAGACATATTTTACTGGCAGAATAATTTATTTGAGATTTTGATCCAAACAATAGTATTTCAATGATGCTTTTAAGGTTTCTAAGAATTGTATTGTGTTACGTTATATACTATGTAGAATTCGTATTTAAAAGAAGTAATTTATTAAAAGTAATAAAAGGCTGACTTAAATCGCTGCTGAAAATGTAATATGACTCGTCTCTAATATGAATAGAGGCAAAGTGACGCGCAGGGAAATTATTTAACAAGTTTTAGAGCCAGGCGAATCCAAAAAACTCAAAAAGTCGGGCACACAATTTCCCCCATTTTGTTTTAAATGATTATAGGTAGATTACCAAATCAGCTCTTTAACTTTAAAACATAAAATTACACTTTCTTAAAGTACGCAAAACATTTGGATTTACTTTTTAAAAAATTCAATACATTAATTTACACGATTTCAAGACACAAAGTTTTGATCTACATTTTTCTAAAACATGCAAAAAATCTTCA
This sequence comes from Dicyrtoma fusca, assembly GCA_034695205.1. Taxonomy (NCBI): domain Eukaryota; kingdom Metazoa; phylum Arthropoda; class Collembola; order Symphypleona; family Dicyrtomidae; genus Dicyrtoma; species Dicyrtoma fusca. The sequence goes on along the minus strand of JAQFZC010000595.1, from coordinate 8,065 downwards.
CTGAAACATTTCCCAAACATGCAAAATAGGGATTCACATAATTTAAGACAATGCATAACATGGAATCTAACAATTTTAAACCATGCAAAAAATGAATTTACACAATTTTTAATAATACGAAACATTAAATTATACATTTTAAAAACATGGAAAACTTTGACTTACACATTTACACTTTTTTAAAACATGCGCAATCTCCACTGGCGCATTTTGAAACAATGCAGGACAAAGATTTACACAATTTTAAACAATGCAAAAGTGGGAATCACACATTTTTAGTACAAAAGTAAGGTTATGCCTGTGAATGTTTTGAAAACGTACAAATCGATGTATACACTTTCTCAAAACTTGCAAAACTTCGATTTGCCTTGTTTCAAAAATGGAGAACATGGAATTACGCCTATTTTTAAAACATGTCAATCTTCGATTAAAAATTTTTCAAAAAATACAAAATACAGATGCACACATTTTTGATTTTATTACAAAATTTGGGCTCCAAGACTTTTAAGTAGCAACGTATAGCTATAACAAACATACAAAAGTGGGAAAATAAGTCGTTTACTATTTTATTTGAGTAAGTGTCATTTTGCGCTTCAGCAATAATGAATACGCACCATTTTGCCTTTCAGACAGCGACATGTAAATGCAAAACGTATCCTTCACTTTAGAGCTACTCTAAGCGTTCAGTGAGTACGACGTTGAACTTTTTTGGCACTAAAAAACCCCCATTATACAACGGCCTAAGGTCCAATTCTGACCCACTTGTTCCCCCATTGTCAATGTTAAACGTATGGCAAATGGCAGTAACAAATAAAAACATGTTATCTTTAGCTAACTGCTCGCCCGGGCACTTTCGTTTTCCAATCGAAAATGCAACCATGTTTTCATTTTTCACAAACATTTTACCATCAGGGCTTAAAAACCTTTGAGGTCGAAAATTTTCCGGGTCACCCCAAACCTTGGGGTCGTTGTGAATACCAATTATGTTTAGAATCACAGCACTTCCTTTGCTAATCGAATAGGGCCCGATGGATTTATCCTCAGTGATGGTGCGGGGTGTGGTCGTTATGGTGACAGGATTGAAACGAAGCACCTCCCAAATGAAAGCTTCGGTAAAAGGGCAGCTAAAAACCCCACACACACAAAATGTATTACAAAGCTTGGAATTTTATTAAAAAATTATTCACAGTTTAATTGAATTTATTTTATTTAATTACTTAATTCGATCGCTGAGCCCTGGCCGCCTATCCCTCCCAACAGCGCAGTCGATTTCGGTTTGAATTTCCCGCTGAATCCCCGGGTTCCTCACCAGATGGAGTACGCACCATGCGATCATGTTGGCTGTCGTGTCCCCGCCAGCGATAAAGAACTCGGTTAGAACGCCCAGTAAATTCATTGCTGAAATTAAAGACTAAATTTGAAATTTCCCGCGAGGCTGTTTTTAAATGCTATTGGTATACCAATTCGCAACTGGGAAACCATGCAAAGAGGGCTTTTCAAAATGGTCGAAACATTATGTTAACATTTTCAAAAAGATGTAAAACAAGAAATTAACACTTTTAAACAGGTGTAAAACAAGAAATTAACACTTTCAAAAATATGTAAAACAAGAAATTAACATTTTCGAAAAGATGTAAAACTAGAAATCAACCCTTTCAAAAAGATGTAAAAGTAGAAATTAACAACTTCAAAAAGGTCAAAATAGGAAATTAACAACTTCAAAAAGGTCAAAATAGGAAATTAACACTTTCAAAAAGGTCAAAATACGAAATTAACACTGTCAAAAAGCTGTTAAACATGAAATTAACAATTTCAAAACGATGTTAAACAAGAATTAAGCACTTTCAAAAAGATGTAAAACAAGAAATTAACACTTTTAAAAAGGTCATAACAAGAAATTAACACTTTTAAAAAGATGTAAAACCGGTTTATAGTACCGGTTTGAAAAGGTTAAGTGATTACCGCCATTTTCTCCAAAAAACACTGAATTCTCATCAGTTGCCTTTCGCACTTCGAATTGAAAAGCGTCTATGAAATCGGATGGGGAGTTTTCATCGTTGTGGTTGTGGCTGTTCAGCTGTCCTTGGGTTCTAGATTCTATGAGTTCTTGTAAGTAGGCGCGAAGTTTCAAAACGTTCTTGCGCAGCCTCTTCCAGCCGTAGGAAAATGGGAGCCAGTGGGCAATCGTGCTGAGGGTTTCTAGCTTCAGCGGAAGGAGTAAAAGGAAGCATTCGGGCGCTTTGAAGGCTTTTGCAACATCTCTAAAGCGGGAACGTTTGAATTATTTCAAATTTTTATTTACATACATTATACATAAGATCAAGGTGAAACTAATGATAGAGATTATTGTGCATTTTTCAATTTTGTGACTATTTTTTGGACAGATTAAACTTTTTGAAACAGCAATGTATCTAGTTTTGAATCTTTTTTGGAAATTGTAGTTTCTTATAGTGACCTTTTTGAAAAGGTCAGTTACTAGTTTTGACTGATTTGAAAATGTGAAATTCTTGGCTTAAAGATAAAGATTTTTAAAATGCTGATTTCATGTTTTGAACTTTTCAAACAAGTGAAATTCTAGTTTTGCTGTTTTTAAAAGCGGGATTTACTAATCTGCAATTTTTTTTAAAAATGTGATTTTCTAGTTTTGACCTTTTTGAAAGTGTCATTTACAAGTTTGCAGTGTTTTTAAAAATGGAATTTTCTAGTTTTGACCTTTTTGAAAGTGTCATTTGCAAGTTTGCAATGTTTTTAAACATGTGATTTTCTAGTTTTGACCTTTTTGAAAGTGTCATTTACAAGTTTGCAATGTTTTTAAAAATGGGATTTTCTAGTTTTGGTTTTGACCCTTTTGAAAGTTTCATTTTGATTAGTTTGAAGTATTTTCAGAAAAGACATTTTCTGTTTTTATCTTTTTGAAATTGTCATTTACTAGTTTGTAATGTTTCAAAAATGGGATTTTTTAGTTTTGATTCTTTTTACGAATATTAATTTCTAGTTTTGACCGTTTTGAAAAGGTTAATATGTCAAAAAAGCAGTATTGTATTGTGTTTGCATATATTGCTAGTTGTGAATAGATGTAAAATGTTACTCAAATACTTCCAAGGCCAAAGTATACACTTTTGAGTTTTGATCTCCAATCCTGTCACTAGCCAAAATCATCCAAATGGAGTTGACCACCGGGAGGTAAAATAGCCTGTTTGGGCAGATTTTAGTTTCTGTTTGTTTACGAAGTACTTTGAGAAACTCGTCGATTTCATTCTGAATTAAAGATTCCATGGAACGCTTGCCAAATCCAAAGTTACTCAATTGGCGGAGGCAGAATTTCCGCTGCTCCTCCCACTTCTTCCCGTGGGTGTTTAGTAAACCTGTAAAAATCAATTAAGTATTGTGTAAGAATATTGTATAGAACCAAATTATGTATTTTGTAATTTTGTGGTTTATTCTATGTATGTATATAATACCATATTCTCCTTGGGAGTGAAAACAGTAGCCTTCAGAACTAGCTTTACCGGAAAAACCTGGGCTTTGAAGACACTCTTTGGCCAGTCGTGTGTCATTAATTATGGCAAATCTAAAATGTTTGAAAGTTAAAACATATTACATTTTAGTTTTTTGAGAAAGTCAAAACTCATAATTACATTTTCAAAAGTTATCAAACACGATGTTTCGCTCCTAAACGTAAGTCAAAAGGTGACAATTCACAATTGCAAAGTTTCACATTCGAAAAGTTGCACATGATAATGCACTTTTTCAAGAAAGTCAAAACGCACAAATTACATTTTGAAAAGTTGAAAAACACGATATTTCACTTCTGAACGAAAGTGTAATGTAACAATTTACAATTTGAAAAGTTGTAAAACACAGTTATTACGTTTCAAAAAGTAGCAAAACTCCGTAAAGATATTTTGAAAAACTGCAAAACAGATTTCACTTTTTCAAGAAAGTCAAAACGCAGAAACTACATTTTGAAAAGTTGCAAAACACGATATTTCACTTCTAAACCAAAGCAAAGTCTAAAGGTGGTAATTGACAATCTGAAAAGGTGCAAAACTCAGTAATGGCGTTTTGAAAAGCTGTAAAACATATTTCATTTTTTCAAAAAAGTCAAAACACAATTATTACGTTTTGAAAGGTTGCACAATATACTAGTTAACCTTCTAAAGAAAACTTAAAACGTGATTGTTACACCTGAGACGTTGCCGTATTTATTATTGCATTTTTTAAAACAGTCAAAACGTGGTAATAACATTTTGAAACGTGTTGAAGCTTGAAAACTGAAACCGGACTAAAGTGTATGTATTTGCAGTTACACTAGTGCAGTGGTTTGTGGTTCAAGATACATTATAAAAAATGTGTATACATACCTTACACCACAAGACTTGAGCATGACGGCTGGGTTGACACTTGCAAAGTAAGTAAACAATTTCACAAGACTAAATCCATGTTTAAGATTTGTTCTAATAATCCCCAAAAGTGGCACCTCTAAAATAATACGATCAGATAGAATTTAAAGGACACAAATATTAAACTCCCAAGTAATCCACACACCTTAACCAATTCGAAACTGGAGAACCATGTAAAGATTGCTTTACCAAAATGTGTAATTTTAGAGATTAACTGTTTCAAAACGGTCAAAACTAGTAAATAACACTTTTTCAAAAAGGTAAAACTAGTAAACAACACTTTTTCAAAACGGTCAAAACTAGTAAATAACACTTTTTCAAAAAGGTAAAACTAGTAAACAACACTTTTTTAAAACTGTCAAAACTAGTAAATAACACTTTTTCAAAAAGGTTAAAACTAGTAACCAACACTTTTTCAAAACGGTCAAAACTAGTAACCAACACTTTTTCAAAACGGTCAAAACTAGTAAACAACACTTTTTCAAAACAGTCAAAACTAGTAAATAACACTTTTTCAAAACGGTCAAAACTAGTAAATAATACTTTTTCAAAATGGTCAGAAAACTATAAATTATCATTTTCAAAAGCATTCAAAAAGTATGTGACGTTTCGAAAAGTAGAGGTAAGGCAAATTCAAAGCTGAAGTTTACCTGGAAGTTCCTTTAATGCGAATTTCTGACAATTCTTCAGTTTTGAAACTTGCACTAAAGCAACAATTTTTTTAGCGCATAGTAGCACCGCGACTAAAACCACTAATATAACAATCATTATAACAGGGGAATTTTAAATATAATTTAAATTTTAAAAACTAATTTACTGGCTGTACACTGTGCAAAAAATGAAGGACCAAACTAAATAAATGAATGACTGTAAGTTATGCTGTAATCTCGACCTTAAACTGCCGCTACTTTCCGGCTGATAAAAGGAATTGTGTACGTAATTCTGGTACGCAAACTGGAATAAATACATATTTCGTAATTAAAAGGACACTGTCAATGGAATAATGGTACGTCATTTCCACGCATGATTTTCACACAAAAATAAAAATAAAGTGAGCGGAAACTAGATTTTAAGATTACATTGTATTGCGTACTTGAATTCTATGGCTGCACATAATTTTATTTCCTTCTTTATTGCCTTGTTTAATTATTGTTTTTATCTGGAGCGTTATACAATGCAATGGTGCGATGGTGGATTCCCAGTAGTAAAAATACTTCAAACTTTACATATTCGGAAATAGGAAAAACCATGGAAGGAATACTTTAGAAACTTATTCTACAAATATATTAGTCATTTGTATAATAGAGCAAAGTTGAAATTAACGTTTTGATAACCATGATGGCCACACACACACAACAAATTGCAAACCTTTAAATTATCATTTTCATAAGAATGCAAATAAAGTTTTTACCCTATTCGAAACTGGGAAACCGTGAGTCAAATGCTGTACAAAAGAGTTTTATTCTACAAATGAACACATTCAAAAAGGTCAAAACTAGAAATTCACATTTTAAAACTTGTAACTAACACTTTCAAAAAGTTCAAAAAGTAGAAATGTAGCTTTTCAAACACGTTGAAACTAGTAAATTAATAACACTTTCACAAAGGTCGTCAAAACAGAAATTTCAGAAACCTCCACGCTAGAAATGACCCCTTTAAAAATAAAATTTTTTAAACTAACAAATTGCACTTTCAGAATAATAATAATCAGTAATTAGCGTTTTCGACAAGGTGTAAAACGGGACAAGACCACTTCAAAAAGGCAAATAATAGAAAGAAACTTTAGAAGGATGTAAAACTATTAAATAGCACTTTCAAAAAATCTAACTACATACTAACGCTGTAAAGAAGTCAAAACTAAAAATAATTATTTCCAGAAAAGTGTCAAACTAGACGTATTATCGTTTTAAAACGGGTTTAATTACCATATGAGCGATAATTACAATGCGAAAAAAAGAAATCTCGATGCGTTTTGTTTAAAAATGGCCACCTAGGCTTTTAATTACTTAATAAATACTTTTTGTAATAAATTCCCCAACTTTGGTTAACAATATTGTTTTGTATTAAATTATTGGCGCTCATGGGGCACCATATAATAGGGTTTCGGGACTAAAAATCCTCCATTGTAAACTGCCTCCAATGATAAGTCGGCCTCTGACTTGAGCTGCGGATCCTTTGCTAAGAAAAATCGTTGGCAGATGGAGGTCACAAATAGAAACAAATTGTCCCGTGCCAACTGTCTCCCCGGACACTTTCGCTTCCCTGTTGAAAAGGCCATCACACTGACACCTTTTACAAATTTCCGATCGGGGCTGAGAAACCTTTCGGGGCGGAACGTGTGGGGGTCACCCCAGATTCGGGGGCTTTTATGGACTCCTATTATATTGAGAAGGACGGGGGTTCCCTTGGCAACTGTGTAGGAGCCTATACGGGTATCTTCGGAGACCTTACGTGGGGTGGTTGTGATGGTTACCGGGTTGAAACGGAGTACTTCCCATATGAAGGCTTGTGTATAGTGGCATCTAGTATCAAAATTTTAAAATACAATTTCTAAATTAGCGGTTTAAAAGTGCCCCATAAAAGCCGAGGCTTAGCAAACTTTTTAAAAAAACTGACAATGTAATTACTTTGCCTGATCCTCAACGCTTGGTCGTCGATCCCGTCCAACAACAGAATCAATTTCCCTTTGAATTTCCCTCTGAATTTCCGGACTTCTTACGAGATGAAGAATGCACCAAGAGATCATTGTTGCAGTTGTGTCCCCGCCAGCTATAAAGAATTCCGTGAGGGTTCCCAAAAGATTCATTTCTGAAACACAAAAAAATAGTTCAAAGTTCAAAAATTCATTTGTCAAAGTCAAGACGTTAGTCGCTATTAAGTTAAGCTTGTTTTAATATTTTGAAAATTTAAAATGTTACCGCCAAATTCCTTGACAAATACAGAGTCGGGATCTGTATTTCTATGGATTTCTTGTAAATAAGCATCAACGAAATCCTGTGGGACTTCATCGGGTTGAAAGGAGCGCTGTCTTTCGTCAATTTTAGTCTTCAAGTAAGCGCGGAGCTCCAGGATGTTCTTGCGCAGGCGTGCCCAGCCCGAAAATAAAAACGGCATGTAAGTTGCTATCCAGCTGAGTGTGCGGAGATTCAGTGGGAAAAGAAGTAAAACTGCATCTGGCAATTTAAAAATCCTCCCCACGTCGTCGAAAAGTTCCAGAGTGAGTTTATACATTTTTGCCTGGTCATTTGCAAAACGTTGCCCTGCTAGCAGAGACCATAACGAATTTAGAACTGGGAGGTAAAATAGTTTATTTGGAGAGATTTTGGTCCCTTTTCTAGCAGTGAGCTTGTCAAGGAATTCGTCGACTTCCGTTTGAATGAGGGACTCAATGGAGCGAGTTTTGAAGCCGTAATTTTTTAAATGGCGTAAGCAAAACCTCCGCTGTTCCTCCCATTTCTTTCCATGGGTATTCAACAAGCCTGTGTAGAGATATAAATTAAATTCGCATAAATGTTTTACTATTAATATGTCGTCTGTGTAAATGCAATTTGTCAAAAGTCCACATAATGATATTTTCCTTTTTTAAAAAAGCGTTATTTACTAGTTTTGACCGTTTTGAAAAAGTGTTATTTACTAGTTTTGACCGTTTTGAAAAAGTGTTA
>JAQFZC010000594.1:0-45613 GCA_034695205.1 Dicyrtoma fusca | reverse complement strand
TTATTGTACTGTATGGTACTGTACTGTATTGTTTGGCTGTTATTTATCTTTTTTCCCTTCGGCTGCCTGGGATGCATGGAGTGTGCTATGCTCCGCTTAAGAACTGCCTATGCTCCGGTTAAGCACCGGCTAGGCACCGACTAAGCACCGCCTAAGCACCGCTTAAGAACCTGCTATGCTCCAGCCTATGCTCCCGTGTAAGCACCGCTACGATGTGATACGAAAATTCCCGGATAGGTTCGGGTTCTCTTGGCTGTCTCGTTTTGCTATGGTTGTCTGCTTCCTGGAGGCATATTCTCCTACTTTTCTCCTCCGTTTTCTAGATTTTCTCCTGGTTGTGTGCTCTGATCGTGCCGTTTTTGTACAGCACAACCAATGCCGCTGCCTCCAAATCTCGCCACAATTTTAAGAGCCTCCAATATATTACATCACACTCCGTAACTCTCACAGTAATGAACTATTGACCTCAGAGGCCATTCATATATTACCTCACACTCCGTAACTCTAACATTAATGAACTTTTGACCTCAAGGGCCATTCATATATTATCTCACACTCCGTGACTCGAACAATAATGAACTTTTGACCTCAGGGGCAATTCATATATTATAATATTCATGTATTACCTCATACCCCATAACTCGTATAATTTCGAACTATACGCTGGGGATATATACTTATATAGGCTATTTACTCCGCAGTTGGCCTTTTTACCCGCGACAGGCATTTTGCCTAACGTTCCATTATAGTATCTAATATTGTACAATACTATATAATACTTTATAATTATAAATAATACTGTGCCATATTACATAATCGTACATATTATTATATAATGTAGTACATTATCATCTATCCTATTAATGCGTGCCTCCCCGAGTTGCATGCAGACGGGTAGCTCAGGTACACGTGCAGCAAATAAAACAATTTTGGGCTCATTTGAAGCGCAATTGAAAGACGAGGGGCCGCTTGAAGCTCTTTTTTCAAGATTTTTAACAGTTGTGACACAAAACGTAAAAAACATGCTATTTTGGCCTGTTTTTGACGATTTCGACGTATGGTAAGGAACTTCTCCTTCATTTTTGAACCGAATTAAACCCACATGGTATCATTGAAAGCGCAATATCGAAACGAGGTGCGTACCGGAGCCCTTTTTTAAATATTTTTAACAGGTAAGCTAAATGCTTAAGCTATTTGTATTGTGTTCAACATTATGTGTAAACATGATCTCATTCCTAGCTTTAGAATCTTGATTGCTGGTTGATAAGCATACTTATAAGGTTTAACCGCTCGCAGGACTGACGAAAAACATTGTACATAAAGGGAGCATTGGTGGTTCTTTTATAATTGTTACAAATTAGCACCTTTTTAGAAAACAAACTCTAAATTTGGTGTCTCACAAATCCTATCATTCATTATCTCCGTCCGTAGGACGGGACACCTACTTGTTATATAATAATATACAATATTGTATGATAATGTACTACATTATATAATCATATGTATAAGATTATATACCTAATATTGCACAGTATTATTTATAATTTGTATTATGTTACAACATTAGATAATATAATGGAACGTTAGGCAAAATGCCCAATTGCCGAGTAAATATCCTATAAAGTATATCTCCCCATTTTATAGTTCGTAATTATACTAGTTATGGGGTGTGAGGTAATATATGAATGGCCCCTGAGGTCAAAATTTCATTAATGTTCGAGTTACGGAGTCTGATGTAATATATGAATGGCCCCTGAGGTCAATAGTTCATTAATGTTCGAGTTACCGAGTCTGATGTAATATAAGGAAGGCTCTTAAATTTGGGGCGGGATTTGGGGGAAGCGGCAAGCACCGGCACTGTTTGTGGGTCACACAAACAGCAGACAACGGGCAAGATCAGGGGAGACAACGGGGAAACAATGAGGAAGAAAGCAGTACAACCCTTGCAGACTTTGACGAGGCAACCGAACTTACCGAACCCATTTGGCACCTCATAAGAATGAACTTTTTAGTACGACACAAGTCCACCAATCATTTAAAATAATACGACCGCTCCGCTCCTCCAACACTCATTTATAGGAAAAATTCCGGGCCACATCTCCACTCGTTGTGCTTGGGTTTCTATCCGTTGTGTACGGTGTTTGCTATCGTCTTTCTATCCGGGTCCTTTCGGTTTGCTTTGTCTGGTTCATCGTTGTTTGTTGGGGCGCACTTCGTTGCATTGAGAATTCATTCCGAAGCAAAGCACGATGACAAATAACAACCCAACCCAAGTCCACCCAAAGCAAAGCCAAAGCCCTCAGCGTGCACAACATGTTCTTCATGAAATGAAGTGAGCCCCAAAGTACACCGACGAACCTGACAACGCGAACCGATAACATCCGCATTGTACCCCGATAGCCCCCAAGTGCGCACCACATATAAATTGAAGCGCAATGAGTGGAGATGTGTCCTGGAATTTCCCCCATACATGAAATACACTGAATAATGATACCCGCGTTTATGGGGGAAGTTCCGGGCCACATCTACACTCGCTGTGCTTGGGTTTCTATCTGTTGTTGCATGGAGAAACAATTTCGAATCAAAGTACGATGAAAAATTATAACGCAAACCAAGTGCACCCGCAAGGCAAAACCAAAGCCCCAGCGTGCACAACATGGTCTTCATGAAATGACGTGCGCCCCAAAGCACAACAATTAACCAGACAACTCAAACCGATAGGATGCGGATAGCAAAACGATACCAAACACCGGATTGTCGGTAAATTCGTCACTTGGAAATTGGACATCAGTAAATTCGACACTCAGTAAATTGGTCATTCGGTAAATTCGACACTCAGTAAATTTGTCATTCGGTAAATTGGACACTCGGTAAATTGGACATTCAGTAAATTCGACACTCGGTAAACTTTACATTCAATAAATTCAACACTCGGTAAATTGGACATTCGGTAAATTTAACACTCGGTAAACTCGACACTCAGTAAATTCGACACTCGGCGAATGACCAATCAGCAAGCTGGTCAGTTCAGTTTTAAAATTTTTGATGTATTTAGTTTGTTTAAATATATGCTGCGTCACACAATGGCAAATAAAATATTCTGTATCATAAAAACTTCGTAAGAAAATTTAAAGTTAACAGAAAAGTGATTAATACGGTGCAAATATTTAATAAATTTCATTTTGCTTCATATGCAGCTGAATATACCGAGTTAAACCTAACGTTGACGAACTATGTTTTAAAGGTTTAGAAACACAATTAAATCAGTAATAATGAACTAAAATTATGGCAAAAACAAACAGTAAATGTTCCAATTAACAGAACAAAAAAGGACAATTTAAATACACCATCAACAACGTACGAGTTATAAATATATATTTAATCAAACGGACGTTACTGAATTATTATATTTCCCAATCTTGGGCATGTATTTGGCAATAGAACGTAAATACTCAAACTGTTAGTTCTCGCCGTAGCTTTAATTTGGTTTGGAAGGCGAGCATCAAGGTACGCGTACGTCGCGTTTAGCAGTTACCAGTACAGGTTGGTCTGGCGGTTAATCAGTTTGTTGAGTCCTTCTGGTTAAGCAACAGCCAAGCGCATTCTGAAATGGATGGGTGACCTATGCTCGGTAATCCTGCAAGGCTCTGTGGTACGTACGTTGCAGGTCCTAGAGAACAGATTTTCGGAGTCATTCTCTAGGCTTTCCAGAGTTCCCTTCTCTAGAAAAAGTAGTCAGAAATAATAAAACGAAATACGAAAAATAATGACGATAGTGAGTAGTTGCAGTTAAAGTTGTCTATCACTGGAAATAAGCATGCAGTTGCTTTGTGGATGTGACGTTAAAGCAATTGCATTACATTACATTACATTAGTAGCAGAGCTGCAAAAGCAGCTTTTGTATACGTAAATCTTGGTTCTCAAGTCGTTTATGAAAGGACGAAAGAATTGATTGAATAGATAATCTTAATAAAATTACTAGATATTAGTATGTATTTTTACATTATGTCAGCATTTTGTTTGAATGGTTAACAAAAGCAGAAAATAACAGTCCAGCAGAGAAATGATACATGGAATCGGTGTAGCTAGAAGTTGCCTGCTATAAAACCCAAGATAACTATACCGCGGGGTCACTCACTTGATAACCAGGTTACTTAGTCACGTAATTATTTGTTGATTAATTTACTTATTGACCGATTTACATAGTGAAAAATTTTTCGACGGTCGATTGTGCTGGGAGCCCAATTTCCCCAATGTCGAATTTTCCGAGTGTCGAATATGTATATCGAACGTCGAGTTTACCGAATGTCCAATTTACTGAGTGTCGAATTTACCGAATGTCGATTTTACCGAGGAATTTACCGAATGTCGAATTTACTGGTGTCCAATTTACAAGTGTCGAATTTCCGGAATACCCAAACACCGTGCACAACGGATAGAAACCCAAGCACAACGAGTGGAGATGTGGCCGGGAATTCCCCCAATACTATGGGGGAAATTCCGGGCTATATCTCCACTCGTTGTGCTATAGGGTATAGGACTGGGCATAAACTGTGAGACTGAAACTGACTAGGGGCTGTCCATAAATGACGTTTGCAAACGACGGTAGGTAGAGGGTTGGAGCTTCCGTTTACCATTTACGCTAATGTTAAAAAATGCAAACTTTTGGGGGAGGGGGGGAGTAAATGTCCGAGAAATGCAAACGTCATTTATGGATGGCCCCTAGTGAGTGAGTCTGTCTGTGCTCTGGTGTTGAAAATTGAAATGCGGCGTGGCTGGCGTGATGGGAGTCGGTATGCATTATATGGCTTGAGAGTGAGTAAAGTGAATGGGGAGGCCGAAAGGTTTGAATTTTTCGAGTTGAGCCGCTTTCGCTCGGAACAGCCATCTGTCCTTTTTTCGTCGACACGTGAACGGGTGAACAGCAGTGTAATTTGTGTCCAACAAAATTTGATAAAATTTTATCAAAATGAAGCTTTTTAAGGATATCTTTACTGGTAAGTGAAAGGAGATTTTTTATTTTACTGTAGAGTTCACAGTTTCTAATTTTATTTTATAAACTTCGTTTTAAAATCGTTGAAATACAAAGTCATAATTCTGACTCATCTCACCACCACTCACCAGTCAACCATACCTACTTTCAACTTTCTAGTCTGCCTCGACTCCGACTCTGTCTGTGAACAGGCATGCTTCATTTGTCAATTACGCCATTACCCCACCAACTGGAATGGAATAGTTTGACTATATGCCGCATTTTGGTTTTTGAACAAGTTTAAATATAATTGTATTATTATATTGTAAAAATGTTTAATTAGCCAGTATTGTTGTTGAAAGCATGGGACCCTGATCCAGTGCCATTTATTGTTTTATTTTTGTTGATGATGTAAGCATATAAGTTTGTTGGATGGTAAGATAGAATGTTAAGGAAATTAGGAACCCAAATCTTATTACATAACCTAATTGTAATTATTGAGTAGGCAAAATTTGAAATTTTTATTAAATATTAAATTAAAAACTTGTTGATAAAACTAAATCGAGGTTTCTTGTTCGATTGTTTATAGGGGACGAGATGTTCTCCGACACGTACAAGATCAAGCTGGTTGATCAAGTGATCTGGGAGGTCACCGGAAAGGTAATGTAATCACTAACTAACGTTTCCAATAGTTATTATTTTTCTTTTTGTAGAGGAACTTCCTTCAAAATGAGCATACTATATTTACAATCTGGGCTTATTGCTTATCGTAGGCTACATTAGGAGCTTGGACATTAGTGTAACCTAGAATAGATGATAGAAGTAACGTGTATGGCCAGTGGATTTACGACTTTTTGTGAATACGATATGTAGCTTGTTCAACGAAGAAATGGAGAAGTCGTTTTGGCTGGGTCTAATCCATCTGCTGAAGAGGCTGATGAGGGTACCGAAGAAGGTGTCGAGTCAGGAGTCGATATCGTCCTGAATCACAGACTTTGCGAAACTTTCGCTTTTGGAGACAAAAAGTAAGTACATGTATATTGATTCCACGCCCAGTGGGCAGGTTAAAGAATGCTAACCATCGTTAGAAGTACTAAATTAACGTAAAATAGTTCCAGTTCTAACAATATTATAACGAAGTGTGTATTATTTGTATATATTATGACATATACATACATTGAATACTCCTGTTTACCTACATTACCTAATGTAATTCCACAAAAGAACAGGACTAATAAGAAACAATTTTGATCAGTATATTAAAGAGAGAAAGACGAACTTTAGTAACAAAACAAAGTCATCACTGACCTCCAACGAGGATAGCCCAACGGACTCAGTATACGAAACAGAATTTGTTTAACAAAAAATTTATGTTTGTATTATATATTGTTCTTAGGTACATCTTTGATTGTAGGAACTATTTTTTGATTGATTATTAAGGACACCGAAACGCCTTTAAAAGCATATTTCATCTCAGATCCCCGGTGTCCGGGTTTTTTATCTTTTGGCAGTATGTAAAATCGATATTCGACAAAAATAAAATTTCAAAAAGCCGAAGCCTTTTGAGATTCTATAAAGCATTATTGAGCATTTTGAAATTTTAAAGAGCATTATTTAGCATTTTAGACTATCAATGATCATGATCACTGTCAATGCTAACTCAAAAAATAGTAGGAACTTGCTTCTATTAAAAAGTGAGTTTTTTTTAAAATATTTTTTTAAAAGTTCTGTATGCCACAAATAACGTTTCTAAAGGTCGCTCTTGTTGAAAAAAGGTTTATTTAAAATTATTTTGGTTTGAAATTGTTTTCTGTTAAAATATTCAAAAAAATTCATGCATTCAGTTAACTAGAACCAAAATTAAAGAGTTATTGCAGCAGAATATGTGTAAACTGTTCTAATACTGTTCCGAAATTTTCGTTTTTCATTGAAATCAAAAAGAATTTTTTACAATTTGTTCATAAAGCGTTTGTGAGCTTTTTTAAGTAACGAAAAAAGCATATTTTTAAGCATTTATAAAGCATATTTCCGGTGTCCTTATTGATTATTTATACGATTTAGTTTTCTGTTTTGGTTACGCTTTATGGAAAAATCCACCACAATGTATGTGCTACCTAGTTTCTATAGGTAAAATTTTGGTTTGCTGTTGAAGCATGTTTGTTGTCTCATAAGTTGAAACAAAACGTCCAGAGTCTACAATGCTGCAAAATTAGATTTAGAAACACTAGAATCTTATTTACATCCACACCTTTTGCTTTTTGACATGTTAGGACGTGACAATTAGGACCGGGAAAACCCACATTTAGGAACTATTTGGAGTTTTCCGATTTTTGTGGTTTGTTTTAATTGATGCGAAATCTTATATTAAGATTAGTCAGCAGTTATTAATAATATTTTGTCAACACTAACAAATGTCTGACAAATATTTTTATGTGTATTTTTGTGTGTACACATGGTAAAACGATAGGGAGTACTGAAGTTCGAAAAAACATCCAACTGACCACAAGTAGGCGGGTTACTACTGCCATTATATGAAATGAATAATTTAAAAAAATGTTCAAATAACTTTTACTGTCTCCTTGTAATGCTTACGACGAATTTATACCCTCATTCTAATGCAAAAAAGGTTAAGGGAAGGTTCCATCCCAGTAATAGTTTTATCTTACAAGGAGGTAGGCAGATATTCTGTAGCAGCAACACCATAGAAGCATACCTGCTAAAATAGTACGTTCTAACATTGTTTCACTCAATTATTCTTGGGGTATAGTTTGCAGTGAACACACATTATGGCGACATTATTATTTAAACTGATTCATGTTATTCAATGTTTGCGAGCTAGTAATAATTGTTTAATTCATTTTTAATCTTGGTCTGTGTTCTATATGATTTGATTTTTCTACTTCCAGGGGATACACGCTCTACTTGAAGGAATATATGAAGAAACTTGTGGATAAACTTCAAGAAAATGCTCCCGACCAAGTTGATGTCTTTAAAACAAACATGAACAAGGTTGCGAAAGAACTTCTCGGTAGATTCAAAGACTTGCAGTTTTTTACTGGTACGTAGAGGGTTTCTGTGTTATCATTAAGCAACTTTATCTACAGAATTGAATCTACATCTTAATTTTAATTTGTACGCTTATTGGTTATGAACATCAGTGTACTTATACATAACTTTGTAAATCTCATTTTTGAATATGCTTGTATATATTTCAGGGGAGTCCATGGACGTCGATGGAATGGTCGCCATTTGCGAATACCGTGAGGTTGATGGAGAATCTATCCCGTACTTCATGTTTTTCAAGCACGGATTGGAGGAGGAGAAGCTATAATAACATTTAATAATTGTAATTGTCCTGAATAAAGTTTACTTGTGGTACTCAAAAAAATCATGGAGGCATGGTCAATGTTTTATAATACTTCATGCTAAGTTAGTCCAGACAGACTTTGTACTTGAAGATTTTCGTTTCGAAATGATTGTGTATTTCATGTTTTTATTACATATAGTATCAGACGGTTACAAATATTTAATAAATGCTGTTCATTTGCGGTAAATAAATGACGTTTGCTGCGAAGCATACATATGTACCAAGCCAATTTTTGTGGGCATATTCAATAGGATAATTTAATATTGTGTAGAAAAGTAGAATCTTAAATCTCATCAATTACTTAGCATGTTAAAAAAAAAGCCCCAGCATAAGAAGTACAATTGCAGCAGTCCTCTAAGGTGTCCAAACGACCACTTTTTTCGAACGATCGGCAGATAAAAGGGCAACTCCTGTTTGTAACTGCCAATGTGCAGCTACCACCGCCGATCTAATAAAATAATTAAAGCATTTATAATCATTACTTTATTAAAGCACCTGGACCAACTTCCTTTTTATCCTGAGAATTGTGGTTAGTACTATCGTCGCTACAAGTATGTAACAGTAACTACGGCTAACACCAGTAGCTACTATAAGAGGGCTCCGGTAGGTAATTATTTAATGATAATTGAGATTTTCCCGTTGTAATAGTTGTATTGACAAGACAAAAAAACAAGGGTATAGTTTAAACGCGGACTGAGGTGTAGCTCACTCACCAACACCTGAGACTCCTAAGGCTAATTTATACAATTATTTTAATAAATAATTAAAATTCCTGCTCACTACACACCATACTTACGGTAATCAAACAAACTACCACATCCTTTAACACCCCAGAGTGATTTAATTTTTTGTTTGTGATCATGAATCTCTGAGCATTTCTTGAAGGTACCTACCTACCTACCTACATCTATAAGCCCATAAAATCATGTCTGCAGTCTGCACCCTGCAATGCACTATAAGAACATTAGTTAGTTAT
Organism: Dicyrtoma fusca; assembly: GCA_034695205.1. Taxonomy (NCBI): domain Eukaryota; kingdom Metazoa; phylum Arthropoda; class Collembola; order Symphypleona; family Dicyrtomidae; genus Dicyrtoma; species Dicyrtoma fusca. The sequence goes on along the minus strand of JAQFZC010000594.1, from coordinate 36,298 downwards.
GTCGACATTTATAGACATATTGTATTTACACTGAAGTATAACCGAGTATAGTACTCGAAAGACGCTGTGCAATGTTAGGCTCCCGACAGGACTACTGTAATGAAAGAAAGAAAGGAAAGAATCAAATGAATTACAGAAAATGGAACGGGATCTACTATAAGTCCTTTAACTTGAATCCTTGACTCACACTTGACTTGACACATCAAGTTTTTAATGTCAAGAGGCGAATTAGCTTAGACTTGGGCCTGTCTAAGCTTCCTTCTCCCATATCATGAACATGGGATAGGTATTCTATGAATAAAGGCATACTGAAAAGGCATATGGAAAGGATATTTAAATTCATAAATAATCTAGCAAAGATACTGCAGTTTTTGCAGTTGGGAGCTGCAGGTAATCTCTGTATGGGATCGACAACAAAAAACAAAACTTGAGAAAAAAAATGTGCAGAAATGTCAACGTAAACTCTATTAAATACCTGACGAGACAAGTGTGCAGACCACATATTTGAGAAAGGACCGCATGATAGCAATCATGTTCATAAAACATTCCACGGATCCAGACAGGTGTGCCCGAAGTCCCTTACTAGTCTTTCACTATAGCTGCTTGTATTGCTTTGCCATCATCATCATCCTCATCATCATCCTCACACTCCCAAACAATCCCATAATGAAGTTGGCAAAAGTACCACTGAAGTAGCTTCCTTTTATTGTATTATATTGTTTGTAGTATTTCTAATTACCTACCTACAAATAAAACATACAGCCTGTGGTCATATATGGCAACCATGATGAAGCGTTATTCCATCCCAAACAAAAAATAAAAACAACTTACAATGATTCGTTGCATTTTTGATGTCATACAAACCTATTTTGACTTTTATGGCATTAAATTCTAGGCTACGGCCGTAGTACATTCATATTCTCACTTCCAAGTTCGACTTACTAGAGTTCTTATCCGAAAAGAATTCACTAGTCAGTATAGTAATGAGGGACACCGGGGCACGTCGACACGTGACATAATTAAGTGCAAAAAAAGTTAAACAAAAACTACCTAAATGATCCGGAACGAACTCGAAAATGTATATCCTTTAAATATATACTCAACTAAGCAACTGGGATGAATTTCAATCATTTTTGGTTTAATTAGATTTACTATTAGACTGTTCCCACAACCTATGTATGTACCTAGGTATGTATAGTTTAGTAGAGTCCAAGGCAACAATGCATGTTAAGTCAAAGCAGCACAAGAAGATCATGTCCATTGTGATGGCGCAAAATGCTTTAGAATTGGACACAGTCGTCAAATGCATTATACATATGTACTTACCAAACTTGGACCCAAACCTACACAATAACTGGACTAAAATAAATAAGTTGATGAGCAGAAGCAGAATCAAATCAAGAGTCTTACGTGTGCTCCCTGAGGACCGCTTCCACTTTGTTCTCCATGACGTTCCAAATGAAAACGGAGCCATCGGCTGAACCGCAAGCAATGAATTGACCATCGGGGGAAAAGCAAGCACGGCTAAAGTCTGACGACAGTTTGAATCCATCCCCACTGTTGTGATGATGTGTGACGTCGTCATAAAGAGAAAAGAGAATCATTATAATTGAAGGTATTATTATATTACTACTATTATGACAAAGATTGGCCTTGATTTGTGGTCTAGACGTAGAATTAACACCTCCTCCACCATCCAAAGCACGACAATGTGAAATTACTAAAGGAGGCGGGTAACGTCCTAATTTTTACGTTGATAATTAAATTTAAACGACTTCAATAGGATAGCATTACAGTTGTTTTTCATAAATACCTACTTACAGATAGCAGTAAATGCGTAGCATGAGTGAAGCAATTAATTGTCGAATGAACGGTTAGTTTCTTCAACCAACAACTCGTATATATAATTATAACTATCACCGAATTTCACGATAGAATTCTAGTTATGCTACAAGTACGCATAAAATGCGTTTACACGCCACCCTCACGTAAGACGCAAGATAATGACATAATGTGAATGTAGCGATGGTGGCATGCGAGAAAATACATGCGTCAACTATTATACTCTATTATCATTATTATTATTTTAATATCTATAGTAGAAGATTATAAAGTTGGATAGATAGACGCCTAGACTTGACTTACATGTACTGGCCGATGACGGTATTCATACGTAAGTCGAGAACTTCAATGGAGTCGTCACGGACGGAAGCCAACAGGTAATTCTGATCCAATGTTAGATCTAATGAAGTAATTTTTCCCGGAAGTGTAACTTCTTGTGTAGGACTTTCCGTTCTCACATCCCAAAATCGAACTCGTTTATCAAAATGACCCGAAATCACACTGGTTGACCCATCACCTATGCAGACTATGTCATTACAGCTAGAGCCCGCAAATTTAGTTGATACGCCTGTATAAGAGAGTCACAACAATACAACAGTAATAATTACTGACAACGTATGTAGGTACTTGTTTATTATTTTTAATTATGGTTAAAAACGTAGAATTAAATTTACAAGAGCCAAAAGAGGCAATTGAACGTTTTCTTTTGACCGTTAGTATTTATGTGCAAGGGAGAAAAATATTGAAAACTAAGGCACCGGCACCCACACACACACATACACACACATATGCTCAGTTGTGTACTTCAATCTACAATTTAAATGATTAGTAATTATACACTTCCTGCTTCAAAGAATCAAACCTGAAAATAAATTATTTTATACTTATATATACTACATCGTCGGCGAAGAGGAAATGCAGACCGTTTTCAAGTTTTATTAAATGCAGCTGCACAACCCATTTCATTTCAACTGTGAAATGAAAAGGAGCCATTTTATTTCCCAAACTACAACCTCCATTTAGTCCCTTTTGATAGTAAGAAAAGGCTCACATAGTCACATATGTAAAGTAGGTAGGTAAGATTGTTTTTGTTTCATCAAAGACGTTATACGACATACTCCACTGTCCCTTTGGAATCGTAAATTTTAATAATCGAAAAATTCGCAATGGTCTACACAGGCAACTACAGCAAGCACTTATGTATGTAGATTACCAAAATAAATTACAACTCACATGCTCTTGAGCGGAGATCCCAAATTTTGAGCGTTCTGTCGTGAGAACCACTCACTACACGTTGTGGATCCCCCATGAATCTGGCAGCCAAAACTTTTCCACTATGCCCCGTTAAAGTGTGCTAAAATAGAAACAGACCAAAAACAATGGATCAATAAATTTCAGAATCAATGAGCATTTGCATGGTTAAATTAATGGACTGCACACACACAAACCTATGCTTTTATTACATAAGAACTGATATGAGCATTTTATTGGAACACTTAAGCATATGGAATTTGGTGTGAAGATTTTTTTTTTATTAAATATTTTGACGGGAGGTGTGCTTCAACTTTTAATTGTTGTGCAATAAACTACGCACCACACACACACACACACACATTTAGCAGCACAATCCTTATGTTTGGCCTCCTTGCTTGGGTTGCCGTGGCCGAGCAAAGCGGCCAATTGCACCCTTCAACAGTACTTACCGATTCGACACTATAATTGTAGACAAATTTCAGGTTTAATCTATTCAGCTCTCATTGCGGACCTGCGGACGTGTAAATTGCCTAAATTTTACACTCAAGACCTTACAGGGACATTTATAACAGTCCTGAAACAAATATTTAATTTTCCTTTATAGCTCTGTCGCTGTAGTGCAGTCAATAAATTAAATTATATCATGACCATCCACGACGACTACTGAAATGCATCCGATGCAAGTGCATGGCGGTACATATGTACCTCCGTCGTTTCTGATGTAGTACGTGCAGTACTGTAAAAATATCATAAAACTAAAGCACCGCAATGTTGAATGTCGATGAATGCAACTGGGCAATTAAATTCTACCCTCTTTGAAACAGAATGGAAAAAAAAACATGGTCAGCATTCAACAAGAAGCACAATTTATTAATTATATTTCAGCCGTCGGAGCAGTCTTTATTTGTTGCATTATGAGAAAATTTTATTCGATTAAGTTTTTATTATTACACACATACACGGAAATTAAAGAAGAAAACGCGTTTTCCAGATTGAAATAATTGCAATCTCCACTCTCCAAGAATTCCTTCCTTTACTAAATCCTTGACTATATAGGGATATAGGCATCGCATTTACGTAGATTTATTGATTGCTCGTTCATAGGTTAGATCATTGTACATATGTAATGTAGTACGAAGTTTTGAGTAGTGATAGTTGTAGTGTACTGAACGGCAGTAAACGAAGTCATTTTACCAAGTGCTTTTATTGACTTGAGTTTATCCCTGTATTTCTTGCATCCGAAATATATAATACGTTCATTTTATTATATACTCTTAAATGATCTCGACAAAAACTTGTAGGTCACACTAATTATTTCATTTAAAGTTTTTCATAATATTCTCAATTTTTTGTCTCTTTCTTTCCAACTACAAAACCCGAAAGAAAACTTATAGGAAGAAAAGAAATCCCGTCATTCATGTTTTTTTTTCTTTCTCCTTCTCTCGTTGAAATACGCAGCACGAAACTTTAGTTCGGAAAGTTGTTGGACATAACGGTGGGAATGGTTTTGTGATCCACTTACTTTTTTTTTTAAACTGCCAATACAATTGCATTTTATCAGCATAGCTAAAATCCAGAAATGACTTTCGTCTTAAATACAAGTCTTTCACCGGCAAAGCTTCAAACGGTTTTACCACTGATACTGATGCACTAATAAATACTAAATGACTTCAAATACTGTGCAATACAGCCGCCGGCACATCCTGAGCATACATTGACCCATAGATTCCAAGTTGTTCACATTTTATTTATTTACATTTTTTTTAAAAGCTTCAAAGTTATAGTCTTGAGCTAACATCTGCACTTATTACGAGCTCTTCCTAAAAATGTTACCCAAGTTGTAACTCTAACAATAATAAGTAAATTAGGATTTGCTTAAGCAAGGCACCTATCTGTAATCGTATCGTAATTACATCTTACGGTTCTAAAAATTTTTATTTCGACATTCCCAACAAGAGTACCTTTAAACCGTTTCATGCCTCAACTGATGGTGTTTTACACTTTATGATTTTGCTGGTCTAGCAAGCAAGGCAAGGTTTTTAAAAAAATCAATAGAAAGAAGCTCAATCTAGTTTTTAACAAAAGTAGTGTGTATTTTTCCAATTATTGTAGCGATATTAATGATTATGATTATGAACCCGTTGAATTTGAAAAAAAAAAACAGGACTAGATCACAAAAATTTTTCCACAAAATAAATTATGGTACATAACATATTTGCTCAGTTCTCAATGAAAAGGATCTATGTAAAACAAAAAAAAATGACAAACGGGAATAGCGCATGAGACGAAAATAAATTGTTTTACGGGACTCCTACAAGCCTACAACAGCATTAGCACACAATATGACCTCCTAGCATCATAAATAATTTTGCCTAAAAATGTAAAACATGTTGTGAACCACAAAGGCTGCAGAAATAAAATGACAACAGTGTGATTGGGGGGAAAAAAACTCAAACCAAAGCACAATGTGGAGTACAGATAGTGCGACATCAATTATTCATGGATGACTTTTTTAAGATGTGTCTTTTTAGTGTTCAAATTCTATACCCAGAGAGAAAAGTCATGCAAAATACTGACAATGCCTACCTCGCTTCCCTATGAACAATGTTGGTTTAAGTCTAAAATACACATACCTACATACCCACTATGAAGTACCTACACATCTTACATGTTACAGTATGGGCATTGAAGTTTCCTTAAGTTTAGTTTTTATTTCATTGCCTAATCGTACATATATGTGTGTTCAAGTAGGTACACTAACACTATGAGTGAGTGTGGTACATTAAATTCGTATATTGTATATTAAAAATTTTGATATAGTTTTTTTTTCTTTCGCATTCCCGTTTTTCCTTCCAAACCAACTGCATCACAAAGAGCTCTACAATAATGCAATGGAGGTCTCAACTCCTTAGACTATGCATGTGTCCCTTGTATAATATGACTTTTACGGCGGATGTGACAGCGACAATCGACAGTTCTCTCATCTGTACGGCAATGTATACATATGTATGTGTCGCATACACACACACACACAAAACTTTACGCGTGTAATAGTATTGTGTAGGAAAATATGGAAGCTATTAGCGTAGATCCATAAAAAAAATTGATACGAAGATACGATGCAGGGCAGTTTATCCACCCAATACATACATACATACAAAGACGAGTCTCGACAGTCGGAGGAAAAATGTTGAAGGAAAAAGTGAGCGTGTGTGTAGCAAATCAAGAGACACGAATGGGACTGAATTTAAAGTAAAAATATCATATACAATCTTGTAATATTGCAGTAATATCGTCGCTCTAACCTCTCTTTTTCTACCTTTTTACACTCCTGGTACTGTACACGGTAGAATCCAATTTTCTTTCCATCTGTAGAGTAGATACATACGGAAGAAAATCTAGTGAATTACGGACAGGCCACTCACGAAAATACATAGAAAGTAGGTAGGTATTATAAGGCATAGGTACATACGCTTGGTAAAACTTTGAAACTGAGGGAAATAATTCAAGAAATGACAAAAATAAGGTAAGAAAAATGATAATCTTTTCCTAAGATATCTATTTCCAACATAATGATAGCTCTCACGGAAATCTTCATTCATTCAACCAATTTTCTTGACTCACTTGACTCGAAAACATATCCAGTTAAAGTTTTCTGGCTGTTGAACGGAAGTAATTAACTGCCCCACTCTTCTCACTCACTACTACTACTGCTACTACCACCACCATATAATAAATAGCAACGTCCTGACTCGTAGTGTTTAATTATGTACATCTCTCCACGACAGCAATATGCACTCTAGCAAACGACATGGGTGTATGGCTCGATGAGAGATTGGGGATTATATAGTGAGGGAGAGAGAGAGAGAGAGAGAGAGAGAGAGAGAGAGAAGGCAGTAGCAACACACGGGTTGAAGCCCTGTGTGTGTGCTGTATCAGTCATTAGAATGAATCTGTAGATTGAAATGCATCCATGCACTGGCGCTTCTATTACTTATTTTATTCTAAACCAACCATGCTTAGTATATAAATCCGCCATAAATAAAGCATTACTTCCCACTAATAACATTTACAGCGTTATTGTAAATGCCAGTGTATGAGCCAAAACCTAGCGTTAATTTACAATACAATATTTTTTCCACCTTTATTTTTTTTCTTTCTCCTTCTCTCTTTTTGCTCAACTAGCTGTTTCTTTTTTGCGTTTTTCTGCGATGAGATCCAGATTATTGCATATATGCGAAAATATCCAAGTCAAGTGAAATAAATAATAAAAAGTGATCCTAAAAAACTTTTTGAACTCCGTGTGGGTCTATAACATTATCATCGTCATTACTATGATTATGATTATGAACCAGTATAAATATAAAATATACAGGGTACAGTGAGTAACTAGACATTTTTACTTGGTATTTATACATGCAAATGAGATACCGACGGATATTTAAGTCTAAATACAGACAATGCGAATTTTAATTCAGCTGTAAATACATGTACATACCTAAACTCCAAGTATGCACCCTCAGCTCTTAGAGTCTGGAAGGAAAAACTACATTTTTTCTCAGCATCAAGACTCAAGAGTCAGAGAGTGAACAGAGTCGGTTGAACATTTTCCACGAGTGCTTTATGATAACTACCTACGTCTATAAATATGAACGAAAAAAAAGCGTTCATTGTCCGGGTCACAAGAAATATATGATACAATCGAAGAAATACACATTGCATATGTATCTGTATCATATCAGAGTTAAAATATTAAAATGAACGGAAAACGTGGTTCAAAGGCAAAGGCATACAAAAAAAAACATACAGCACAATATAAATTTATTACTTAGTTAACACGTTCATTTCAGCTTCATAGAGTTACGAACTTACGGAGAAGTTTAAATGGAACGGACAAAATTATGATTATGATGGTTATAGCAATCACATTCACAGATATCTATATGATAGGATCCCAAGGCAGAGTGGGATGAAGTGCCAAATAGGAAAAAAAATACAACTCTCAAAACCTCATCGCCTTTCTTGACCACTATCTCTCTGCATAGGGAGTACATAACGTTAATGGCATTGTGATGAACAATTTCATGGGATTAAATATATATTCCATCATAAATATTATTCACTGTAGGTTTTTCTTTGAATTCTAAGAATTTCAATCTGATTTTGAGCTTCGATTAAATTGTGCATTCAACTGGAGGGACAAAGCCAACACGCCACCACAACATTAACCATGATGCACACAATCAAGTTCCATATTTCCATAACATATAATCTCTATTTTAAAAAGGAACAAAACCCAGTCATCTTTCAATATATATTTATATATATATATATAAATCTCTCACTCAAGCGGACGGCAGACAGACGTTCTCTAGTTCCGTTCAGTTATGCATAAAAACCCTAAATATACCCCACACTGTTATATTTGCACGTTCATGACAAAATAATAAATCCATACTGCACACTGCATCACTCAAAGTGACAGTGCATCCTATTCGTGCCTACCCTATGTATACCGGTACGGGTATGTATAAACGTCTCTTCCTAGCCCTCATCAATTACTTCAGTGATTCTTTGATAATAATGTTAAAATAAAGAAAGATTTCCTAAGAAGTCTCGAAAGTAATTGAGTATCATTTTCTTTGTAAAAAGAAACCAAAAAAAGGAGACACTTCATAGGCGTAGAAAGGTGAAGAAGCTAGATAATTCCGTATCAATACAGGGACGGGAGGGAGAGAAAAAAAAGTAATAATAATCATTGAAATATTGAAAAGTATCCAAATAAGGGAATTTGATACTTCCCCATCTCCTCACGACGAACTTCCTCAGGACACACACAAGATTTATTTCATGAATGAATGACCAAGTTAATGGAACCGTTCCCAAATGAGACTGCACTTCTGTCTCATTAAATTTCTCTCTCTCTCTCCCTCTCTTTCGATCCATCTCTCTTACAGAGCTCATACCTAAAATGTCCATTGCATTTACTTGAGCCGCAACGCATACAACACAACAACTAATCTTCCAAAATCCAAGGAATGACACAGACACTCTTATCAGGCGTCGTACCAACACCAACAAAACAACGTCTGAACCTGTATTTAATCGCAAACATAGTGGGATCAGTAGGAAGTACTTCTATGCAGATACATAGTAGCTACATACACACATACATACATACCTCCAGGTATGTACATATCACCTAATTTACGTGTAGCCAATGCATAACAAAGTCAAAGTCAAGACTAGGTACTCACACTTGATAGTGACGTCCATAGGTACACACGGTAAGGAACTTGAGTAAATTAAAGTAAAAGCAGAGCAGGAAAGTACAGTGATATTTTCCTTATACTGTCATCCAATTCTTCTGAAATTCTATAAAGTAGCAGCAATAACCTTTTGCCTTTTCAAAGAGGATTCACTCGTCCTATGTATACATATACGTACCTACATAAAATACATACCAGTATGTAAAGTACGCCTAACTGCATTTCAGTGCAGTGTATAGCTTTATAGCTTCTGCCACACACATGAGTGTCTCAGGTAAGGGTAAGTGGAAGGAACTTGACAAAGTTTACAGAGATACACACGGCACATCATATAGGTTATGTGATCACGAAGCACAATAGTACTCTGAAAAGCATTATGTGAGGAATCACGATCAGGGACAATCAGACGGAACTCCATAAGTGTATGTATTTCTGGTAAGGAAGTCCACGTTAATATATAGTACATTGTTTAGAGAATTACAGGAGGACCAGGACCTTGAAATCGAAACAAGCTATACGTACCTACATGCATACAGAGATGTACTCATATTGTCTATACATATAGGCATCCTCTAAACCCGCTTCATTTCTATTCAAAAGTCCACTAGGAATGAAGCTACTAGAAAAGAGTTGATTTTTTTCCTACCCTGTCTTTATTCTATCTTTTTTGGAATTGCAAAATTAAACCCTGTTGTTGTTGTTATATGTGTAGGCACCTCAAAAGTAGGTATTCAAGAATGGTGCAAATCAAAACAGCATAGTACCTATACTATGAAGGTATGTATGTACATCCGTAATGTAAAGGTAATGTGTGCAGTACAATTACATACCTAGGTATATCCTGTAATTTAAATCGTACGCCACTATAGCTATAGCTAAGGGATTTTATGTATCATGACCAGAAATTAAAATTATCGTAGTCATCGGATCAAAGCGAATAAAAGTTTCTGTCATTTCAAGCTATGTGTGAAAATGTAAGAATGATTCTAGTAAATTCTTTTTAATACTCCATTTGAAGCCAATCCAAGATGTAGCGGTATGTACTGGCTATCCCTACCCTCACAACATATAATCTCAACATTCAGTGTATTGTATACAGCAATCATACGGAACCCAGACCTGGACTATGTTTAAGCATCTCGAGGAATACAGACTACAGATGGACCAGCCAAGTAAAATATGACGTGTTGGAGATTCTATTTCATACCATTTAATGAAGATTGGCAGACCGGTTCATATGTATTCGTATGTAGTTTCTTACATGAGCACTTGTACACGGACTGGGATAATGAAAAAAGGAAGGATAACTCAAACTCGTAGATCTAAATTCTGCAAAAGTCTCTTCCTTCGACTCTACACAAAGCTACAGCTGATAAGGTAATTTTAGCCTACAGTCCACAATACAAATTATGCCATGGCCTAAGAAAGTCAGAAACTTAATACCGTCTTATCTTTTCATAAACCATATTTCATAAGCCATTTCATAAGTCATTATCATAGCTCCTTGAATAGTGGCAAGGAAACGGCAACAGTCAAACAGCCCCCATATATGTAGGGAGAGACAGATGATAGCCATAGCTGCCTTCGGTGAAACGGGAATTTGAGTTTACTATGTCGGTATACACATGTTAATTCAATGAGGGACGGCTATATAGTATATAGGCAGTGGCATGTATCCATGACTGACGACTGACTAGTCGGATGTTCATTTCTTTTTATACGGGCTATTATGAAAGTCCTTCTGTGGGCAAGTTAGAGGTACTATATTTACGATTAGAGATCTTAACTGCCATCACTAACTACGTTCAATTCTCAATTATGATTCAATTGTTTGACCACCTGGGAACTTCATCTCATCCATATCAAATATTACTATAGTCACTAACTATACACGCGTGTACTCACACACATCCTGACATCACACACTCATCATATCAGTCTCCTGTCCGTCCGTCCATTTACTCCCTTCCATAATCCACACTCAAAAAGCATCTAATTCTATTCATATGCATTTCATACGGAATTCTTATTCACGTCGTAATGGGGCATACATGACCAGGAGTCAACATTAGATCGTTTTTCATAGAATAAAAAAAAAGTTGACTCAATTGAATGCCGTTGCGATGGCCAATGCAATAATACTCACCATTCACAATGTTTTTTTATTGAAGTCATGGCAGAAGTCAAGTCTTAAAGTAGATTTACGTGTTCATTCTTTTCTCTGTGATATCCTTGTCCAGTTCCCTCAAAGTATTGCCTCAGTCATCGATAGTCAGAGACACTAACATTCCCCATTTAAATCCCTTCATATATCAATTGCAGTCTAACGGAATGTTTCTGACTCGTCCCAAGCGGACCCATTCAACCACTGCACGAACACCTACCTATAGTCCTTTTCGTAGTACCGACTGCCTTACACAATATCCCACCATAATGATCCGGATAAAAGTTTTGTGTCGAGAGTGGACGGAGAGAGACTGGGATGGATTTGAGAAGCCCATGAAATTAAAAAACTTTAGAGAAAAGGACTAGCGTGGAGCTATAGGCAGTGTTGGAGTGCATGAGCCATAAACTACAATGATTGAGAGGCATTCAAACCCGCTACATTGACGAGACAGTACCGGATGGGACAGATGGAAACGTGATTTGCACCGGACTTTATCTACAGATTCAATCAGGGAAATTAAATTGTATTCACAGTCGTACAATCGATACGGGCTCACACTCACAATGCACTTCTCTATTTGGAATTGCAAGGGAATTAGGCAAGCAGGGTGCATGTCTCTCTCAGCTCTCCGTCCTTTGCACACAGAAATTATCAAAGAGGATGAATCCTTTCCCATTTTCCACATATTCCGTAGGACTGACCGAACGCGAACTCATCATATCTCGTCGTAATTGCACACCTACATACGAACCTACCTACCAACTTCATACACGCCTTCATTTACGCCTACCTACCCACGTACCTACATGCATACATACACACACACACATACATAGTGCACGGAAGCTACTTCCTCAAACTAGCGGACAAAGATTGTCAATATTTACTCTGACTCGGTGTGCATGCAACATAGAGAATTACAGGGAAATGATATAAAGCTGATTATTATGAAGGGAGAAAATTACCACCACACAGAGAACGTAAACATTATTTTTGTCAAAACTCATACATATGAATGGGAGAATGCGGGACTTGATTTCGATCAAGTTACGTTTACGTTCTCACTCTGTTTTCCGAGTCGCACCAAGTCAAGTGAAGTGGAGTGGAGAGCTGCAGTAAGGAAAGGGATGGGGTAGGTTCTATCATCGAGTGTGCATACTGGTGTACTTAAACAAATAGTGGGTACACTTCCAAGCCAGTTCTGGTTTCAACAACATCAACATAAGATGTTATTAAATTTCATCAAAGATGATCGTAATGACTTGATGAACAAGTACAGCTAAGTTGCATAGGAAAAGCTATAATCTTCTAGTAGGTGGTAGTGGTTACGTGGTTGCCGTAACTTTAGGAGTCTGATTGTCACGATAAGACAAACGAACGAGACTAAGACTAATCGCATTTACAAAAGACTACTCACACACACACACACACATACACTAGAAATACGTGCAATAACTTTCCTCGTCCCCTGACTCATAGTCAGAGTGCCAACTTTCTTTAAATCCTCTCAGTGTCGATTGTCGGCTGACTTAACTGTGTCTACACCAGGGTAGCGGGAGTACAGGACGAGACTCATACCGTACTCATCATTTATTTGTCTGCACAAGAATGTGTGTGAGAGAGAGATCCGCGAAACAATAAATTTACAGCTACGATACGACGACTAGTATAGTACTATGCCTGCCTATCTACAAAAAGAAATCGGGAGAGTAGAATTTTTTTTTTCGTCTGCCATGTCAGGTATATTATTACCTAGGTGTTCCTTGCGGTAGGTTGAGTACTTTTTCTTCAACTCAGACTCAGTCAGTGCAACTGCCTCTCTCACATTATTTCTGTTCACAGATATGATGTCCATCCATCATAGCTGTCAACCCTTTATGCTTCCTTGGGGAATGTAATGTAAATTTAATCACTATCATTTCTTCATTATTGGAATTTATCAAACATGGTCTGAAAGCATCAGCAGATCCCGAAACAAATAAATATTTTTTTTACAGGTCACCTTAAAACTTACACCACACCGTGAATCTCACGTAGTGAGAATGGTCAAAACAAGAGTACAGCACTTTGAACTGTAGAGCCCTTGAAATGCAGGATGCATTTTAAACAGTACGAATAACAGAAACAATAGGACTATATATATACATAAGTACACATGGTATTTAGTATTTCATTAACAAAGTTCCATGATAAGAAAAATAATAAAATAATCAAGAAAGAAAGGAACAAAGACGCAATCACAGAATCAGAACCAGTCTAGTCGGCATTATTTTAAAGTATCGCTGGCTCCTTTACTTAAGCTTCCGTCCAGGATTCTGCCGTAATGTGAACTACCATTAGCTCAAGCCAAACACAGTTCGAGTGTATCCTTACTCTGAACTGATGAAAGTACAACAAGTATAATTTTTTTTTCGATCCTCGATTTCTTTACAGTAATTAAGAATTCGCTCAAGGGAAGAAGTTCCTTGGAAAAAAAAAATTTGGAATTGATGCTAAAAAATCATGAGGACTGGATCCCACGGAGTGACTTCGCCAATATACCAAAGACTAACCACAATCAGTGTAACGAAACCCACACTCTACTCAGCTTACATTTTTATGTCCATGCTGTGCTCTTATTACAGCACTTCATAACATATGCAATTTTACGTTTGGTCAACATGTGACCAATATTTGTGCAACATTTCCTCAACCCATTGTGGTTTGAATGTCGGCCAAGTGAAAAATCCCTTTTCATGAAAAATCTGGTAAAAAATGATGACAAATCATTATTTTTTTAACCTAATCGAATAGGAATCGTCGCAGACTTGAAACGGTTGGTAACAAAGTGAAAAGCAATTACTACATGTAGGTAGGTAGGGACTATGGATGGGTCCACATGAAGTTCTGTGACTGCAAACAAATAATTGGAGCTGTTCAAAAGAAGTTTGGTCAAAGATGCTATAGGAAAAGATGGAAAGGTAACGTGATGACGATTAGCTTTCATTAAGACAAAAGCTAAATCACAGAAACAATGGCGTAGGTGTATCAAGTCCCTATGGCCACCCCTCCACATGACTATCCGTAGACACATAAACTTACCATATATGCAGCATATATCGCACTTTCTAATAAAACAAAACCTCCAACCAAGAAATACTTGTAATTTCCAAATATTCCAGTACAGTTCGCTCACACAAGTTAGCAGAAGAAATACTTGAGTTAATTTGTTCCTTAATGGTCTCCAATGCAATGTAATGCTTCAAGATAAAACCCTCCTAGCTGTAGCCATTACATCGTCAGTATCAATCTTATACAGCTGTCCTTATATCACTCGCCCTGCCACTGCATATCGATGAATCCCCACGAAAATCAGTAAAACATGATCCGAAGCTACCGTACCAATGACCGAAGGCTGCACTCTACTGTTTTAAGCGTAGTATAAGTACAGTATAAGGGATAAAATCTTGTTTAAAAAAAATAAAACGAATTGGAGTGCTCGTATTTTGAAGACTGATGCACAACCAGAACCAGGAGAGAAGGAAAAATGAAAAGAAAAAAAAACACGAGCTGAAGGAGCATCTAACCCTGACTGGGGATTACACAGTCTGCTGCAGTAGATATTTGTAAGTTTAAAAAAAGTCAAGAAAAGATAATTTCATGAGAGTCAAAAGAAATGAACCAGAAACCAGCGGTAACAGTAAATGAAGAAGGAGACGAAACAGAATGCCATTGTTAACACTTGTTTATTACCTATTGATTGATTACCCATCCTTACGCACGCACATAAATCCTTCAATTCATTCCCGAAGCTCATTTGAAATCACTTCCATTCCAGTCATTTCCTTCTTTAATCCGTCCCCTGCACAAACACATCTTCCCAACAATTCACATTAAAATGTAATCTCATATTTCTGTGACGTCCGATGCTCCCTCCTATCCTATCGTTCATCAAACAATTGAGCTCATGAAAGTCAATTCTATCTTGTTGTTATTGTTCTTTTGGATCATACAGTAATTAGTCAGAGCATTTTTTGCTCAAGTCTGAATATATAGAAAAAACTTTTCTCCGATCTCCCTTCGATAAGCGAACAAAAAAACGTGAGTACATACAACAGAGGAGAAAAAACACAGATTTGTTTTTTGTTTTTTTGCTCTTCAACTCCTGCATATTGGTTTTTGAACAGGGAGAGAACAGGAGAATCACACTACGCTACACTACATCACTACAATCCATAGAATGGCATTCATCTGTTGATATTGTTATTACAATTTAGCTGATACGGAGGTACATTTGGTGGAGGAATCAGTCCAATTACAAATAAAAACTCCGATCTGATTTCATTATGATCCCGCACGATTGTATGTTAGAACAATGAAAAGTTGATGGTCCGCTATGACAAGATATGACTTCTTCTTTGCTCATTCCTCGTGATTTTATTGCTCGTCCTAAGCCGTTAATATTCTCGGAAAAAATGTCAAGTTCAAAAGGTAAAACAAACAAAAACAATTAGTATTATTCCAATGTTCACATCATAGGAGCACCTACATGGACTTGAGCGACAGCGACACAGCCACCAACAACATGCAATACATCTGACTGACTCCACTTCTCCCATGTACGGATTTTTACAGTCGTCGTAGTCATAGAGATCTCCATTGAATTATGGCAATTTAGACAAAGCAATTATATCGCTGAGACACCGTTGAATTTTCTAACTGTCCTTTCCATCTCAGCCATACTGCTCCTTCCCGTCCATAGACAGGCAGGCACAGATACGCAGGTGATAAGCAAATGTATAATTATATTTACTGACCTAAATTGGTCACACCTTTTCGGAATAGTACAAAAAATGGGTACTAATATACAACTGCCTCTTGACACCAGTCCTAGGCAGTAGCAACCCGAAAAACTCAGCGATGCGTTTTTCAGAGTTTCTTTTACACCCTCACTCTGGCCAAAAATCAAGATTTTGAATAATTTTTAATCTTTTATTCGAGTTATCCACATCACGATCAAGTTTATAGCTCTCGCAGTAGGCAGTACGTAAAGATGTAATTCGTGATTCGCTCTTGATGAATCACACCATACTTTTGCTATTACATACATATAGAGTACCATTATATGTAGTAGCCTTTGGTGTCCGTAGTAATATAAAATTCTAAAATGTAATATGAGCTGAGGATTCTACAAAAACGTTCAAATTGTATTCTCTGCATCACTTGAGAACGCATTTGGTAAATCTTGGACAAGAGTTATTATGTTTTGTGGAAATAACTCTTTTTATTTATCCATTCGTACTGTAAACAGGGACTTGAGACATGTAAATAATGTATGTAGGTGCAAAGAACAAACCACGAACATTTTCACCTTAAGACTTTTCAACAACAAAAAAATAACTAAGGACGTCCAGCTTGCTTACACCCTTTTACTAGAGATCATGCACACCAGCTGAGTTTATGACGGCAAAGTTCAGGGAGCAAAACCAACATTTTAATGTTGTGACTGCCTCATGATACTCAGAGGAGATGATGATGATGATGATGATTCGTGTATAATTTTATTCCAGGTGACAAATATTTACTCAGAGCAGACGATCGACTGGGAAGGTATTGTTACCATAATCATAAACTAGCGAGCATTATTGACACAGAAGCATAAAATTATGAATGAGTTATTGCACAGAGCTCAGTTTTCAATCCCCATTCTCTAGAGATCACTAAATTCCATGGTACAACATACAAAGGTAGGACTGCATCCAACTAGTACGTATCGGTAACTGTGATTACGACTCCGATTGCTCCAAACTTACTTGGTACCTTTAATGCGTTTGAAGTTCAGTAGACAATAATAAACAATAAACTCGATCTGCATCCCTCATAAAAATATATGTCGGTACGTGCGTCCACATTTACGGGATTTTCAATTTTATAGCATTAACAATAACAATTAAGATTGAACCACTGAAGCTTGACCATGGCCATGACTGCCTCATCAATTATTGGCAGTAGCTTCGTCTACAAGGCAAGGTTCCCTGACATCACCCGCAGCAAATGAAGACATTATTATAATTATTATTGTTAAGTATTATACTCTTGTTCTTGGTGTCAAGCCCATATGACTGACCTGACCTGATGTGAGGGAGGCACCGAACACACTGACACGCAACTTAATAATAACTCAGCATGAAATCACTCTTGCACATCATTAATACGTGGCCCGTTCTACATAAATGCATATACATACATATCAGCATTCAACTATGTAAATCCATACACCAACTTACATGCTTTATGATCTTAAACATCCTTTAATATCCTTGTAGCATGTAGTGTTCTAGGGTAATGTACTGCGTGGACCGTGTCTGTTTTTCTGTTAGTCTGTTGAAATAAACCTTGAAATTCCTTGCTCTTTTCTAAGCTTATTGTTTGCATAAGTAAGTCATCAACTGCAAACTCATTCTCGGACACATAGGATATATAGAGATGGGTAGATATGGACAAAGATTCTGAGATATGAGCCCACGTAAGTATATACGTGTGTACAGTACGTCACTATATGTACGACTGACTAGTGCGAATTCGGCAGGTAAGAAGAATAAATGAAGAAACAGAACATGAATTTCGTCTGGGTGAAAAAGCCAACCTTAACCTTTCTAAAGTTAAGCTGTTTCTTTTTTTTTCTTCTTCTTCTTCTTTCTTCATCACATCTAGTCCAGTTTCAGTATCAACCCCAACTGCACTGCACTGTAGATACGATTACAAAAGATTATAAAGTGCATCCCTTTGGACGGCACAAGTAATTGAAGTTGTATTTAAATAAAACCAGACAAGTCAACAAACTCTATTACATCTAGTAAATTAAGTTCTTTCCCTTAAGTCACAGTGCAGTTGTCTGTCTCATCTTCATTCTTACATTCTTAGAAGAATGCGATGCTAGCGAATTAAAAGCTAATACGTCTTGGACACTTGTACACTGCAATTTCGTGAAACTGTAACAACTGTAGGAGGAAAGTATAGGAAATGCTCTCAATTTGAGATTGCAGAGCATTGCATTGCATTGTAGGGACTTGGTGGTGGTGTCTCAGCCTCTATTCTGTAAAGTTATTTATACATAATTATTATGTAGGAAAAATTAGTGCTGAGGATAAGTAGTACAATAGAGTAATGGTCCTTCCAGGCATTTAGAAATAAGTACTTAAGGATGACTTAGAACCAGATTGGAAGGCATCCCATAAATACCATGATTACATTTTCAATTTGTAAATCCACCATTCATTATAATTACCATACCTATATGTACATATCTGTAGTAAGCTATTCTCAAACATTCCCATGGCCAGTTACCTGACTCTTTCTCTCTCTCTCTCTCTCTCTCTCTCTCTCTCTCTCTCTCTCTCTGTAAACGTCATAAATACAGGAAGTATATAAAACATTATTCCATTTCAAACATTTACAATTTCATTAATTTCATCTACCAATCCAAGGGCCACCAATATGACGCGTATGCAGTTTATAGCCTTAATGTAATTACCTTCCATACATTATACACATCCAAATGGCTAGGAATAGGAACAACACACTACATATATACATACATACATACATAGCTAGCTACTCAACTGCAGAGTGAGAGCCTAGTTTTAAAATAATGATATAGTAAACATAAAACAAGAAATTAAATTCCAATGGAGAGTAAGTACATATTTCGAAGCAAACACTTGTAATTAGAACAGTTAAAAATATGCAAAAATGCATATATGTGACGGGAATTCTGAGAAGTTCCGAGGCACACACTTTACAATCCAAATATAATCATGATTATTAGAATTTGCACCAATTCAGTTCAAACGACACACCTCTGACAGTGAGTACCCAGAATTGAATCCACTTGAACTTGGTCAACTGATGCACATACGTAAGTATATACGCCGTCCCATTATATACGGAGAAATTAGATATGCAATTAAAGAAATGGAAGTAGCTTATCATGGAGCTAATTAATGTTATTGAGTTCAGACTGTAAATTGTGTGACTTTTAATTGTACACTAATAAATTGACTCGCACCAAAACAATAATGACTGACAGACATCCCCACACACATGAAGGATAGCATAAAGAAAAGGCTGATAACATATTAGATAATTATTATTGCATATTGTGGCAGGTTAGAATAATATTAGGTACACTATGCAGGAATGAAGAAATAAAAATGTAAAAAAAAATAATTGCATATGGAAGTAAGTCCCGTACTGCATACCGCACAAGCGTCTGAACGGTGAATGTAGGTAGGTAGGTAGGTACATACATACATACACGAGTGAAATATACTGCTGACACATGTCATGCGGCCACACTCTGCCTCAGAACTCAGAACAGACAAATAATATGCATATTGATAAAGCTTAACTGCATGCACGTCTATCTGTCCGTCCGTCCGTCTGTCTGTCTTTGGACCGTCAAATGTTTTTCTGACTGCAGAAACAACCCCAAAATTCCTACTGCTAGTGGAAAGCTCGTGTAAAAGTCGAAAGGAAAGACTGACAGATATGGTGATAAATCATTATGATAAGATTCAATTCTATTCATCGATGATAGTTTGCCCTAATAGCCAACTAAGTGAAAGAGTTGAGGGCGGTGTAAGAGGAGAATCTAATTACAAGGCATTAGGAACGTGAAGTAACCAGAGAATTGGAACCAAGTGCATCCGACCCGGACGGCACGAACCAAATCAAATCAAAGTGAATCAAATGGATGGATGGACTGATGAGAGTCAGGACACGATTCATGAATGAAGAAACAAGGTGATGATCAAGACTTTATTTACGTATGCACGCACATCACATTTCCCCTGGGACGAGTGTGTGTATGTAAAATGTTAGGCGGTGGGCTGAGTCTCTATCACCTCCCAGGTCCTATAGGTACTTTCCTGAGTATAGGTGTGTGTGTGTGTGTGTGTGTGTGTGTGTGTGGGAGCCCCAGAGTCATCACATACTTATCATCAATAAGAGCAAATGGTTGGAGATGGAGATGCGTCCTGTAACCACTCAATGTGGGTAATTATGTACATTTTGGATGGATGAACGGCGTTAAAGTGTTCTTCATGACTTCGAACCGAACTCCCCAAGTTCAGTTGGAAAACTACGCCATGTGAGCACTCACGTTAAATTCCATGGAAAGGCGATAGATATTAACGGTTCCCTCCAACCTGATGATGTTCGATACAAATTATGTTTCACTTTAATTCAACGATGTGTCTGCCTTGGTGGTGGTGGTGGCGGCGGCGGTGGTACGAAATATAAGAAATGGGCTGAGTTGTGTCTGTCCATCCTGAGTGTGTGATGTGGAATATATAATTCTTATCATCATTTTTATTCACCTCGTATGCATTATGTGTGGAACACAATGGCACTCATGCATTATCAGTATTATACTGCCCATTCCTCTCTCACCCTGATTTTTATGACAAATGTCTATACCCTCTGCACTCTTGCTCGCCTAACGTCCGTCCGTCCGTCCTCTCTCAATCTCCTCAGCCCAAATGTGTAAAAGTATAACGCGAACACGATTTAA
Source organism: Dicyrtoma fusca (assembly GCA_034695205.1). Lineage (NCBI taxonomy): Eukaryota > Metazoa > Arthropoda > Collembola > Symphypleona > Dicyrtomidae > Dicyrtoma > Dicyrtoma fusca. The sequence goes on along the minus strand of JAQFZC010000594.1, from coordinate 15,213 downwards.
CTGGAGATTCACAAAGTTCTCGTATTCAAATAAAAATCTATTCATTCAATATTATATTGGTCAGTTTGAGGTTGTCAAATTCAAAGGAAGACGAAGACGAAGGAAATTCACAATGTTTTCTTTAGTGATTGCAAAAAAAAAATCAAAAGGAATAGAGCTTCTTTGAATGTTGGAGCAAAAGAATACAGGGGTCACTCAGTTAATATACTTTTCACGGTACATCATAAGAGCTGAGATGATAAAATGCATAGTGTAATGCAATGCGAGCCCTGCCCACTTAACGTGCAAGTACTGCATCTTTGGACTTAATATCAGCCAACCTTCCAAAAGAGATCCGCAGTCCGCAAATAATACTGTGGAGGACGCCGTATAGACTCTGGCTAAACGATTGGTACAATTCAAGAAGATCTTCATAAAGGGACGGGACAGGCCAGACACACGTACATACTACACATCTAGGTACAGACGTAAATCTTTGGATCCACAATCCTACAATGGACGTGTACATACAGAGACTGCTGAGCCGAGTTCTTAGATGCCCAAGCAAGTACAATACGGTCTCAGATCGTACTATACACTCGGAGGCCCTTTGAGCGAGAGATGCAGGTACGTCGGTAGTGGAGTGATGCTCCGTGTGATAGACGTGGAGAAGAAAACACAGGTCGAGTGCGTAGTATATCATATATATTATTACACTTAAGCCTTATCTTATGAGCTATCATCATTATCCGACTTTTTCCCCCGTTCTCACGCCTGCCCTATACATTTTAACTTGAATCGTCCACCTAGGAATGATAGTTAGGTGAGAGGGTAAAAAAATATCTCATTTTTCAACTAGCCCCATGAAGTCCTTGTTCTCTTGTGTATTCAACAGGATAAGGACACATTTGCCCAATAACGGCTTCTCCCTCCTGGCTTTATCCGCTAATGTCTCGCAGTAGCTTAGATACACTCAAGGAAACCAACATACCGCATAATAATAAATAATGTCAGCAACTTTCATATGTGAGCTGACAATAGTCTCTCTTGTAAACTCATGCCTTTCTTTCCACAGGATATTCTATGTATCCACCTACTTACGGCGCAGAAGGGACTTTCAAAGCAGAGCAGAGCAGAGCAGAGCAGAGCAGAGGCACAGGTACCTACACGCTAATCACAAGAATGGATGGACATTCTTTCCGAGATTCTTCACAGCTCATTTTCATTATAATGATGATGTTTAGTTTTATTACATTATACGTAGCCGTTAGTATTCATACACAATCCAAATACAAGTTGTCCAAGTCATGACTTTTGTCTTCTCACATTGTAGCAGTCCTATACTTGAGCTCCTTTGACAAATGCGAGCATCCTGCGGTGAAGGTGCAAGCTCTGAATCGGCTCTGGAGTGCGGACACAACAAACCAAACTATGACATGCTTCACAATCATCCGCTCTCCCTCCGTCTTTGTCTCCGTCCCGAGCTTATATTTTATTAATTGTAAGATTAGAAAAGCCTGTCATTATGGACAGGAGAGAAAAATTCTGACTAGAAGCTCCATCGTCTACAACTCTAGCCGTTATACGAAAACACCACGACACATTACAAGAGAGCCATAAATTGGGGACTTCTAATTGCCCCTCTCTCTCTAAACAATCTCTGAAAAAGAAAAAAATCCGACCATTCTCCGTGCTGACAGACTTACGCTAACAATGCGAAACGATTCAGCACTTATTTCTATTAAAAAATTGCCATTCAATTCGACACATCTGTATTCTCCCCTCAAAGGATGTCATCTATGATAATTTAGTATTGACTTGTACTTTAACGCCAGGTAGTTAGTTTTGTTAATAAGTCAGTGCCACATGCTAGTTACGGAATTTGGACGGTTCAAGGTAATCCCCACTACTATACTACTACTTTAGTATGTCTCTCATCCGTAAACTGACCTGCAGTCAGTCAGCGGAGTACGAAGGCAACTTGGACACCCCGAGGTAGAGTCAATTCATCGTAAGGAACAAAACAAATAAAAATCCCTATAGCTCACACACACTCATCCGCTTTACTACCCTCATCTCCCATTATTTTCTACGGCAATCGAAGTAGTTGAAGTAGTAGTTGATTCTTTAATCGTACAGAACTAAGAGAAATTACGGGTTACCGAAATGATCAGCCACACTTGGCACTATTAACCAACTCAGCCAGCGTGTTTGTGTGCATTAAAGTTAATAACTGCTGATGATGCATTTTTCAAAAACTATTTCAAATTCACATTGGATGCCTCCAAACAACCCACAGAGCTAAACACACTTGTACAGATGTGGGTAAGTAATAATAATAATAGTAACAATATTCAGTGTAGCCCAGGAGGGCTCTGTAATTTTTCGACACATAACTGAATAGTGCGATACACATGAAAACAACGGCAATTGTACTTACTCGTACAGGACAGCATAGTTAGAGACCATCCGTCTCTCACCCCGCACTCACTGCATATTACAGGCTTTGCGAAGGCTTTCCTTTCATTACCACTATGGGCCATCATCGCATCGTGATAAGCACTCATTAAAATTTTTGTGTTTGCACCTTCGTTGGACATGATTCACCCTCCACACTTGTACAGCCAAACGATACGGCTCCTTTGCCATCGCGTCGCTGCTACTGCTCTCATCCCCACACTGACAGCTCTCCGTAACCTACAGGTCTTCCACACACACACACATACGGACCTGTACATCTTCAAGACTTCCTCACAGTCACTGCAATTCGACCGCATGTCACGCTAGTGACCTTAATGAGTTTAAAGTCGCATTATTAAAAGCAAGTAGATGTTGCTCTCTCACAGCTTCAAGCTATACTGAGCAAATATTTGTGTACTTACTATTTAGTGACCACTGGAAAAGTTACCAAAATATGAGCTGTAGGTGAGGGGGCGGATTGAGTCAATACGCGTTAAGCCCATAGATACAGTCCCAGTCGTGGCACAGAGACTTCAATTATTTATTTGCTTCTTTGAGACTTTAATTTTACGACTTCCACAACCCTAATTCATTTACACCACAACAGACTGTATGTATACGCACAGAGCCCATTAACAAATGAAAGAACTGACTTATCACCATTTGCCATTCCTCTACCTCATCATAGTCACTAATGCTGACCTTCCGTATTCTTGACCTAACGATTAGAAATTAAGAGAAATAGCTGCCAGGAAATATCCAACTGACTTCCATCTTATTCATCTTCACTCTGAAGCAATGCAATGCAATGGACAAATTATTAATTCACACCCCAACAGGCCCACCTCAATCACAGGGATAATCTGAGCATGAATTTTAATTTATTTTTGTTTATTACCTCCATCATTTTTCTAGACAATTTCAAGTCAAATCACTAACAGTTTCTCACGCTTCAAAAAACAATTTGACCAAAAGCCGTAGAGCCTTTACCGCTACTATTCTTACACTACAAGAGACGCCATAAACTTAAACGTGTATAAGGAGACTTATATAACTCAAACCCATGCATGCAGTAATCACAGCTGTGCAATGTCGAATTTTAACTGAATAAATATTTGATTAGCCTTGACACGGTTGTAGTTGTAACTACTTACCGGCAAATCATTAAATCCTCCAAGTTTAAAAATATTTAACTTTTTTTTTGTAACTCGCTCGTAATTAATATACAGTGCTAGTACAGTTTTCCGGAAAACCGAACAAGACTAATAAGAAGGAAGGAACGGTACAGGGATAAACTAACCATACGATGATAAAATAATGCACAAAAAACTCGCTTCTTATCATGTAATAAATTGCATCTAGTAGTCCTGTCTCGTGTGACATTAACTGTAATAACGTTCAACAGATACGGATCTAATAACCTTGGAAGGTAAATTCAAACTTTTGTCATCGGACATAACTCGTTGCCTCTTGTCTTCCTAAAAATCATCCTGTGCCAAGTGGACGGATGAAGTCAGTCAAGTCACCGACTTGACTGACATTGCACGGTAACACTCTTCTATAAACGATTAATTAAAGTTAATATATTACGGAAGTAAAAACACCGTCTAATTCATGCTTGGAAATATCCCAGGAATGGATACATATGCGTATGTGGGAATACTAGCTTGAAGGGTATAGCCATAATTTTACCCTAACAATAAGAGCAACAGGTAGTAGCTACATACATATATCGACGTCTTTACACAACGATTAAAAGATGCAATAGAGAGAAAATTTAATCCTTTCCTGGTGTTTTCTAGAACATAGATAAACTAGCTTCTTTTTTTTAGATTTTAGTAATATTTTGTAATTTTAGTGTTTCAGCAGAACAAAGGATACGTAACAAAATACATAGTATGAAAAAGCTATGTAATTTCACTACGAAAGCTTTCATTGTTTAAGAACGCATAACTAGAGTAAGTTACAGTGCTCGAAAGTTAACAAAGAGATGGTTTCGATATAGAAACACAGAATTGGAGTTGGTTAGTGACTGGTGCGTACAACATACGATTTGATTCTCTCAGACCTAAAGCTGTCGTCATAAATGGGTTACCTATGTAAAAGACAGTGCGTTGTATAGCTATCACAGTGTCTACTACAGATTCCGAAATACTAAAAAGAAAATATAAGGTAGGCGAACATAGAGAGCGTAACACTAGTTTCGATGTAAACAAATTAGCAATTCATAATTTGCAAAGAAAAGAAAGAAGGAAGTCAGGAAGTCATGCGAGAAAATATGAAACACCGATAGTAGAATAATTTGGTAGATAATATTGTAGATAAATTACTACCGTTTAACAGAAGGCAGGCTGTCAAAAAATGACACCCAGCACAACAACATGCATACTACATGCCATATGCACTCCAATGTCATCAAGTTGAAGAACTCCTGCTGAGGAAACGTAAGACCTTAAAAACGAACGGAGCACGACCGTGTGAAATTTTTAATTAATTAAGACTTCCATTTCTCGCCCGCGAACTAGAATCATTAATTCATTACTATGCATCAAAATGCAATTTCAAAGAGCCGCCTGCGAAGGAGCACCAACTCTTAAATATGTATGTATCTACCTATGTACCGTATAGAATATAGACTCTGCTCAACACACTCTTGATCTTGACATTTCGCACACGGCACCCATTCGTCTTATCAAAACGAAGAGGAGCATTCTGAGCTACACAATATGTATGTAGGTACTCACATTCCATGACTCATACATATAGGTATGCACCTAGGCCTTCTATTTGTTCTCATACATCCCCGGTTATGTCAGTTATTTTTTTTAAATTTTAAATATCATTAAAATTTATCAAAAAAAATGCTTTAGTATGTACCTACATTCACTTCAAAGGCATTTCATTGCATTGGACAGTCGTTATCGGTCACAATCGTAATCCTACCGAATTGATACGAAAATGTGAGTGGTACTTTGGGAATCGGCGGATACTCTGAATCCTAAAGCCTCGAGGGAAGTATGCAAAAGTAGCGACAAAATACCGCTACAATTTACACGCAGTCAAGTAAAGTGTAATAAAAATCAGAATCAGGGCTTTTCAATTCTTATGCATGTATGTAGGTAGGTAGGTAGGTGGGTACATTAGACGCACCGGCGGTTGAGATCCCTACACAGTCATATATATGTATGTACACACATTTATGTTTTTTCTTGCTTCCGTCATATAATCCTTACTTAACTCATAATAACTATATAATGTGTGTTACATACACTCACATGAATTACAGAACCAGTCTTCATTAATTGACGGTGTATACAGGTATAGGTATATACATATATATATATATATTCATCTATCCATTCGCCTGAATAAGACGAGCATAAACAAAGCTCAAGACTTAAAAAAAAAGACGAAATAAATAGTAAAAAAAAACCCATGGAGTGGACGAGAAAACGATCAGTAACTGTTACAGTCTTGAATTGTGTAGCACACATTTGCCTACACCATCATTCCATGCTACTTAATGATGAAAGTCTTGAAATGTCAAAGGCCAACCTTGATTGGCAATAATTAACATTGTGGTCAGTCTCAAAAGTCTTCTAATGTAAGTACAGTTTGCCCAACTCCACAGTCCGTCTACACACGGCACTGCACTGACGATGACCAGGTCTTTGGGGTTTTACATAACGTCTTGGTCAAGTCAATTTAAGACAGACAGACTGTTTCCTTCGTCCCACAACCGTTTCACAGTCCTGCGTGCTCTCAGCTGCTGCAATGCAATACTACCGTTTCACCCTCTCGTATCTGTACACAGGCTCATGGGACCGAAATCATAACATGAGGTGATTGAATACTGTTGGGAGAAAACGAATGATACATGAATGAGACCGACAGACGATCTGAAACAGGTAGCGGTGCGACATATAGCATTCAAAGCAAAAGGCTCCAGCAGAACTAACTAGTCTATCCAAAGTACACAGTACACACACATAGCTAAACTAGGTAGATAGCAAAGTACTTATCATCAAAGAGTTTTGAGAGAGTCTCTCGCCAAGTGTCTACGGACAGACAGAGCATAGTAAATACATAATGACTTGGGAGCTGATCCAACAAAAAGGAGAAAAGGACAGCTGTATTGTTCACGCATGCATAAGGTTCATCATATATATATATATTTTGCGATCCTGACTCCTCAAACTCATCGCAGAGTGTCTAGGATCTGTAATTGCAGAGTTGTATACATTACTAACAACCCATTACAATGTATGCACGTAATTTACTCCCTCTTATGGCAACGTAAAGATGATGTACTTTTGTGGTTTCTTTGTGGCATTTGAAAAAATTCAAAGTTGTTCTCATCGAAATAAACTCAATATCAACTTAATACTCAATACAGCTATGGTTGGTATCTCTTACCTCAGTATTTATGGAATCTACTACGAAGGGAAGGGGTAACTAGCGGACCCAGACTCTCTCTCTCTCTTAAACGTAGGATCCCAACCAACCAACCAACCTACCTCCCTGCCTACCGAGCTACAATGGGTAACCGAACATGAATTGTAGCATTTGATGGTGAATGTAATTTGTTCGTTTTCTCTCTGCTCAAAAATGTCATAATAACATATTTACGGAAGACGCTGTCGAACTGAAAGGTGAAAAAGTTAATTCAGTTAACAGATAGTGGTGGTGGGGGCTACGGTAACGTACCTGCCTCTCCACCTAACAGGTTTGTTAAATCCCAATGTTTTATGTCTCCACAAAGGAAATCACTGTTACTGCTTATAAAATGGAGCAAACCACTACTACTGCACTACTACTACTACAGCACACGGGTAAGTGTCGTAGAGAACAGAAGGAATTTAAAAAGCACAATGCAATAATTGTACAATATCTCTTGGCTCTCAAGTCAAGGAGATTATCTCCACATTTACATTTACAGAATTTAAGAGAAGGAACGTAATTTAAGAACTAAAGGTTAGGCCCCTGCTTGCTCTCCCTCCCCCAAGTTTCCCTCCTAAATAAATATGATGCTGTAAGGCCGTTGCGTTGTGCCTAGGTGCTTATCTGTATATTATGCTCATATAGGAAATTAACTGAAGGATCCATTCTTTATGAAAGCAACGCAGGATGACTGATTTATGAACGAGTATATAAAATCTCTGTCTCTGTGGTAACACAAAATAAATGCTCGACTCCATATATGACTTGAACCTCCCCGGTTACTTAGCTTTTATATTAAATATTATCATTCTTAATTTATGACCCACTGTACAGAGAAATACATACTAAGATGTAAACGTCAAGTTTCAAGCCTGGTGACTTCACGTATGTCCGTACATACATACGTGTACACGTCTCAACTTTGAATCACGCTTTAATTTAAAAGAACCATATACACTTTAAAAAGATAATCGTAGGCAGACGGGATAGTTCCTGCTTCTAAATCTGTTAAGAAGGTGAACTTGAACTGGGAATTTTACAAAGTAATCTTATGCAACTGCCATGCACCCAGAAAAGACTATGATGATTATCATAAATCCACGCTGCAATGTGTTCTTAAGTGAACGTGTTTGCTGGATACAGTTTGAGACACGGGATGTTTTCATACAGTATGACATAAGAGGCCTAACCATCTCGAACATCATTAGATCCTGTTATATATTATTTTATATCGAGTCAATTACTTCCACTGTTGATACATATTCCAATCTGAGATCTGAAAACTCCCACTCACCCCAACAACTGAATAAAATTCACAATTTTTCCTGACTGAATCAGTAGCGTTGAACGTCGTCGTCGTTCGTAATTGCATTTGACAAAAATTTTGAGTGGTGGTGGCTTATACTATATGATATTTGAGGACAGATTGTGAAACTCGAGCAGGCTAATGTATTGACAGGAATACAGAAAAGTGCGAAACGAAATTTTACCAACATTACAATCCTTTTCAATCATTTGATTTCCCACAGAATGACATAAGAAATCTCATCGTCGGGAAAAGGGACATGGTGTTATTTCTCCTACACATCAGATTACTTGACTTAACCAGATATACGTGAGTGTGCCTCTTTTGAATCGTTTTCCTCAGTCACATCCGCGGAATGGAATGTGATCACGCTTACCCATGCCTATTCCCTCGCTATATGGAGTTGCCTACGTATAGGGGCACCACACACAGGCATATGTACGTCGGTAATTATATACCTGTACGCTTTTGTTACTGGTAGGTTACTCCGTATGATTTTATTACATTATGTATGTATTAGCCTGCCTAGCTCAGTGCAATGTATATAACTACCGGACCGCAATCGGATGGGAATGAAATGACAAAGGTTTCAATGTTACTGTTATTACTTTCCGCACTTCTATCTATCTAAAAGTCGTAAAACTTTGTTTTTTTATAAATTGTTATTATACGAGATAGTAGAAAATGGTTGCCAAGAATGTCTTGAATAGACGGAACAAAGTAAAATATTCATCAGACTGAACAAGTACGACTTTACTTACTCATGGATGGAACGTATACAAGGTATAATATATATATATGTATATATTGCATCTCATTACAAGGGGTTCTGAGTGTGTATGTGTGTATGTACATACAGCTGACTAGCTATAGTGCAACGTTAGCCTCTGACAAATGGCAAGGTCGACCCACAACCCAATGACGAAGGGAGCACGAACTTCCATCTTTCCCAATTGTCACCAACACGTGAGCTGTGTTAGGCAAACGTTAGATACTTTGTTTCCTTAATTTTTACCGGTTCTTTGGGTTTCCTCTTGTCTTTTATCACAATTTCTTCACCATGATTCACAGCAGCCATTTAACTACTGCACAAACACATAATCATGCATCTCTCTACAATTTATATTTCTCAGCTCACCCACTTCTAGGAAGAACGGGTCCCTACGACGCACCTTATAAAAAATTTAACCAAATTACGATCGCTCTGGTTTCCCATTTGCAACAACTTCGTGAAGCTTCTTCGCTCAGCTCCGTCTTGAGTGTCTGCAGTAGTCGAAACACATAAGTACAATATCATAGAGCCAACAAATTGTTCCCTGTCGACCCTGCCTGTCGCCCTTTTTTTTTGTTCTGTGTAGTCCACGTCTCTATGGCCCTAATGCTTCTCTTCCAATCGTAGGCGAATTTCTGATAATTATTTCACGAAAAAAAGCAAAAAAGGCTCAAGTTCAAGTCCTACCACGAAGGTGAAGAGGATCAGGAAATTTGAAAATCGGCGATTCATTTACTGTGCAAAGCTGTCACCAGGTTAAACTGTGGCTACACATCCCTATTACACATACGATCCCCTTTCACACGACTGCATAGACGCATACGCACGTTCAAATTACCAGCCTGCATATGAAATCATCACTCTTTAGGTTTACGCAAAACTCGATTTGAGAATTCATACGCTGATTTCCGTCACGAAGTAGAGTGAGAAAAATCCACTAAATGGTCCAGCATATTCAAAATCCTGCTCGCTGCACTTCAATCACGCCAAGCAAACGCATCGCAGAACATTTAATGAGTAGGTTATAATATGCGTTAGGAACAAAACAACTCTATGGCCATATTCATTGACAAATGAAATCTGTAATCAACGCTATTATCTCCACAGACAAACTTCTTGTTTGTACCATTTCAATCCATCAATCCTGTCTGCAGCTTGTAGGCCTAACTCAAGGAAAAATGAGAGCACCATTATGGAAGCGACGAACATTGTTAAATTGAGTTAAATTGATGTAAAATGAATGTAGGCGAAAAGTATACAACGTATTTGGACCGATAATTTCATACTCTTTATTCATGACGCCATTCGTTTTCTCGAATAGAGTTATCTCATGTTCAAAGGGCAAGTAAATTGTGACAAATGAAAAAAGTTGTTAAAATCAACATCAGCGCATTGTGGAAAAGATGATACCGTGAAAGGGGCACTTGCAACTTTACATCCACCATTTGAGCATACCTTTCGAATGGTAGCCGGACAGCTCACCCCCGGAATGTTTCTTCCCCAATTACAAAGAGTGACATTTCATCCCAAGTATGAAAAATGTCGGGATTATTGCAGTGCATTATTTTATTTTCTGTTTTGCTATTTTCAACTGATTTAAATAAAAAATTATAATAATAAAATTGAATCAAAATATACATAAAAGCTGCATTGGGTAAAACTATACATTAAAAAACTATGAATGGCTACAAAGTGTTATAAATAGAATACCTAAATTAAAAGATTAAACAAGTAGTTTTATTAAAAAGCCATCTGGATATGATAACAAATAGAGAATTAAAAGTTCATGTTGAAAATAGTAAAACAGAAAATGAAATGATGTACTGCACTAATCCATACAATTTGTAATGTTTAGGGGTAAATCGTCCGGGGACAGACTTTCCGGCATTCTTTCGAACGCGAACGCACTAATTTTTCACTGTTGACGACCATTACATAAACTCTTACGCGTATGTTTTTTTTGCTACTTTTCTTGTACTTCTAGTCCACGTCCCTGCAATGGGTTACTACTGGCATGAACACTTTAATGATTTTCACAAAACTAAATATGTTAAAATAAAGAAATGGCAAAAGTAAACCAGTTTTCAAAGGACAATAATTCTATTCTAGATCTTCAACCAAATACAGCCATGTTACCGTTTGTCTTACTTTTCCGAGTCTCAACTGCTACATATATTTATTGGCATTTTAATCTTCTTTTTTTGCATGAAGTCCCTTTTCATAGCACACATTAGGAAGATGTATAAAGACAATTTGTAAGCACAAGAGATGCTTATCTGACTCTGTATATCTACATCCACCAGCCTCATAGGATATCTTTAGTTTGACTGACGGATTGTGTAAGGTGAGCTAAGAATAGAAGAATTGCAGTAAACTCAAGAAATAGCCTTCAAATGCATATCCCGCATTTACAATGGTATTGTTTAGCGACCTGCGCCAGCATTTCAAGTGAAACGCACTCATTCATCATTGTAATGCCGGCTGTCGGCTTCCTTTTTTTCATTATGCTATTACTACGGTAGCTTAGCTCAAACTAAACACGTGAGTGGAAATACTTGTACACCTAATTTGTACCAAACTCAACAAAATAGTCAAAAAGTGACGATAAAAGGCAGGCACTGGTTCACACTGTACTGACTACCCTCTCAGGATTCCTTGTAAACCCTTTTACCCACTCTGTACATCAAAATATTGACAATTAGTCTAGTATGACAAATATAGATGTCTAGCAAGCTCTTTCTCTACATTGTGCATTGAGTGTCGTGCCGTCATCTAAACTCAATTTGTTTGTATGTAAGTATTCCTCAAAGTATACCCATAGTAATGACTAGTACAAATTTAATTGCATCTCCCCAAAACATAACTGGACTATCACATAGAATCCATGGAATAATGTAACCTACTTATCAATGATACCTGATCACCATTGCATCTTAGTGGAGGGTATGCATTTCTGTGGCCAATTTTAAATGGCACTCGAAATCAGAAAGGAAGTCTCTTTCAATCAGGCCATAAGGATGTCCGCACCCATTTGAATACGCGGCTCGGCTGCCCTCCCTTTACATACGATCATTTATACACGCATGTAAATTAAAATCCACTAAAATCCATTAAAAATTGGTTTATTATCGTCGGCAAAAGGACCGGCATGGACTACGTGTGAGAAATTAGAACCGCTTTGTGGTTACCAGCCCTTGGTGATACTAACTGACCAAGGTAGTGTCTGCAGTGTTAAATTATGGATCCACCAACTCAAACTTAAGGAAGGAGATGAAAGCAATGGAAAAGTGTAAATACCCTCATGTTCCTCACTGTACAGTATTTGCACGATAAACCACAACGTAGAGCTTACGAAACCTTTAACTATTATGTGTAAACACCATTTCCACTCGGCGGAAATGGTTGCCGTTGGGAAACCGGAGGCTTCTGATAAAAGTAGGTATTTATATATATGTATCTATACGTATGTACATGGGTTTTTTTATGAATATAACGAAGAAAGGTATAGCCAGAGAATAGAAAAAAGAATGCCACTTCTTTTACATTAATTAAATCACTCTTACAACGGACAAGCAAAGTGCACACATGAGCTGCTTTATTAGGGCATTCCTTCACCTTTTTACATGTACAAAGGAGAGGGCAACTGAGTACAGTAACTTTCAATAATAAAGCGGCATAGTATACAACGGACGTAAGACAAACGTCCACGTCCAGCGGTTTCACAGATATGAGCATATAAGCTCCACACACAAAAAAACTTAACTATACCAATATAAAAATAAGAATGAGAAAATAAAAATGAAAACACAGGAATTAACAATGCAATAAATGATGAAGACGTATTGGAAGTCTACAATTTTTGAAGCTATACCACAGGTTTCGACCATCATTATTGTACTCTACACATTTCCCACTAAAATAAAACAATCTGCTCTCATTTATCTTTCACCCGCGGAGTTCTGCAGCACAGACAGTTAGTGCAATGCAGTGCAACGGAGAGATGAAAAACTGATGGTGGACTGCCTGGACTGCTGGTGTTAAGAGCGATAGTAAAGGAGCGATTTAGTGTAACTTTCTGTACATTGGAACCAACTTGTTGGGATTTTTTAAACTTACATTTCTGACAACGTCAAATCGTAATCATAAAAATAAATGGCAATGCTTATTCACCCTCTTGTTTTTATGATACGCATAGGAATGCAAATTATGTCACAACAATTGTGGGCCCCTTCCTTGCCACTATATAACCCACAAAATAATAAACCAGATCATCCAGGGGGCCTCTGAATTCCGACATATTATTAGGCATTATTCTCCAACTGCACACAAACTTTACAATCCAAACTTTATCGACTCATCACCGACCATTCCATATGTACATTCCTTCTACATAATGTCACGGCTTTTGAGTTTCATCTCACTTTAATACTGTTCTATGGTGCTATCTGCATTCTTCCAAAGATCCAGTGTGTCTAACTTGCACTCTCATGCTCCTTAACCCTCTCACGAGAAATGCTCACTGATTTATAAGTAAGCATAGTACCAGATTTCCCACCCCAAACTTGGGGGGCTACACATTCTACATTGTGCAAAAAAAACAACTTTTAAATTTTAAAGGTTACATGTACGTCTAGCATGTCAATGAAATATTACCATTATAAATATTATAAATACGTAGCCATGAGAATATAAATATGCATTTGGGTTGTAATAAAACTCTGGTTTAAATTCGGAGGCAGTCTTGTGTGTGCGGTCTGTCAATATAATTACACTTTAAATAACCCTCAACTTAGTAAAGGGAAAGGTATGGTATGTATCTGTCATGTCTTTTCCCGATCTCCTCCGTCCGCCCACACAGAAGTAGAGTAAATAAAGATCTACCGTGGTGAAGTGAGATAAGACTAAAGACCCAGGCGCAGTGTATAAAATGAGACTCAGTAGCAGTGTTCAAGGGAAGATAGACAAGTTTTTCAATTACTATAAAGATTACGTATTAGTTACTGATTCGAGCTTGAGTTCTTTGAACAGTCTGTCACTGATGTATTTTCTTGGTCTTGAATGTACTTTCTATGCTTTACGCCATCGCTCTACGCTTCATAGCCGTGGCAGTATACAGTATAAAAGTAGCTATGTATGTATGTATCAAGTTAGATCAATCAGGAACTACGGACTAAGAGTCGTACTCCTATGCATTCGTACCATTTCATTGCCAAATAAGCCAACACATAAAAGGAGCAAAATTGTGGGAGATCTTATATAACATTGTCAAGATCTCGATCGCAAAGGCTGGCTTCCTATGCATGTACATAATTACACCATATTTCCCCAATACATAGCGTGTATGATATACGCAGTAGAGAGAGAATTCTTTTTTGTTTCAAAAACTTGACTTATAAGCTTAACTAGGTACATAAATTAGCTGGTCTACCACGCTTTCTTAACCAAAGTTTATCTCTTGAGTTTCAATCATAACTGCCAGTCAAGTTATCAAAAATTCAGTGAAATACTGAAGTCTTGTTCATAAACGTGGGGCTTATGTCGTATTTACTACCGCTATCCAGTATGTACCTGAATTACATTATATACGAGGCTGAGGGACAAAGCACGTAAGGATTCCGAGTGTACCCCTATAGAAAAGTGGTAACATTATTACTTTTATTGTCTTGAACTTGGGAAAGACGAAGAAGGCAAAGGAATTAAAAAAACATCAGTTCTTCCTACAAATTTCACACATGAGTTGTATTGTGGCAGTGTGATTACCACTACGATTAGGACTGCAGTTTACGCCAAGATTTACATAAGTTAACTTTTTCCACGGGATGCAGGATCAACGATTGTGTTTGAATACAAAAAATAAAAAAAAAACTCCTCAACATTCTTTTTCCTATGTGAATTACCAATGAATGTGCATAAATACATTGTATGCAGAGGCCCTTGTGTCAAACGACGTTCACTTGCTACTTCATTTTGTCATCAAGGAAATAATACATAACACTTTTATCTACACCAACGCATTTCATTGTAAAAATGTCTTCCGAGTTTCATCTTTACCCTCATTAATAATGTGCTTAATTTTAGACAATAGATGAGAATAAATGTAGGGAAACGGGCAATCACTTGCATAATACATTGGGAACAACACCTGTCGCTTACCTATGCTTGTGGGATTTACCTACGTGGAGAAAATAAAATCACTTCCTTCTGCAGTTCCGCAAGTGTTTGAGAAAAAGTTTAGATTAGATTTTAAAATCGGATG
>JAQFZC010000593.1:0-45624 GCA_034695205.1 Dicyrtoma fusca | reverse complement strand
TTGGTGTCGTAGCATGGGGCTGTATTCGAGAGTGGGGCTCTATTCGAGATAGGGGCTCTATTCGAGCGTTTACGGTACCTTACCTTCTACAGTTCTACTCATAAATTGACTACAACCCATTTTAAGTTAAGTAGTTACACGCCATCGAGTGTATCTTATTATGTAAATTCGTACTAACCACGGAATGACACATGTTAGATTAGATAAGCTATTTAAATATCCATTACTACATAAAACCTTCGTAGATCATGCAAGCTCGTTTTTATGAAGAGATTAACTGGCACATAGAGCCCCAGTGACATGGGATAACTCAAAAAGAAGGTGACAAGCTTGGTGGTTATTATCACAATTTGCTTTAGCATAAACTAACGTCGCCGCTCCTGGGCACTCTGTCCTCACTCCTTCCTTCCTAGTCATCCCTAAAATTCAAATATTTCTCATTTACATTTTCCCCTGGCTATTGTCCCTATTGATTTGGAGAGGAACCGAGAAATTGGGAATGTCTTACGTTAGGGAGTCTGTCTCAGTTTAAGAAAATAATTATATATCAATCCAGAGAATTGTAAAATGGGCTCGTAAATGAATGAGTGGGAGAACATCTATGCATACCTAAGTACAGACTTACAGACTAACGACCTACATAATTCCTCCCACTCCAACTAACAATTCATTTCCTTGTCCAGACCCAGACAAGTCTTTGGGCTGAGTTTTGTGAATATTGGTTACTGAGCTGCACGATCCGAAGATTCAAGTGTGGGAGCTTCAGACGGTTCCCAAAAATGCTAAGCTGCTCAAAACTTTACACTTAAATCCTAATTTTCAAAACATCAAAACTGTTTTTTTTTGTAAATCCAAGCTAGCTTTTTGATAGTAGATACCGATTCATTTTTATCTTCAAGTAGTAATCTGCAATCGGGGGTGCCATTTACCATTTACTATACCTACTATGTATGTACCTATATAAGTTTTGGAGTTGAGTGTCTCACACTCGCAATTTCAACTTCACAAGACTCCAACGCTAGGAGGCTAGGGACCATACATATATTATACGGGCATGCTTTAGCCATGAAGTACCCACTACATACTACATGTGTAGGTATATGGCTGCGTGTGTACTACAGAAACGGAGTAGGAGTGTCTTACAGAAATATTGAACAAACACGTGAGAGCATTCCGTGACCTTCACAGATCATGCAAGGCATATTTGATAAGGAATATCAACATAAAAAATTCGATGAACTCTGTCATTCAGTCACAGTCGGGAGCATATATTATAAGGGATATTATTTTCAGCTGGCGTATTTACAGGTAGAGCAATTTTGCGTGAATTCTACGAACAGTAGAACAGTAGTTTGCATAATATATTATTAGCTGTCAGTCCATTACATATATCGTCGTTTAAGATGCAAACTTGCGAAATCAACATGCTAATGATACCAACAACAACAAAAATAGCTACACTCCTTAATCGTAACGAATGCAATTAAGCCTGCTATTAACAAGTTACTTTTAAAAAACAAAACTACAAGATTATGGATATTTTTCAAAATTACGGTCCTAATTATGAAGCCATTAATTTAAATTTTTTAAAAGCCGACGGGAGATTGTGTTGCACTTTTAAGTCAATTATGGGGAAAACATTTGGTTTTAAAAAAAATGACTGAAAATAGTTTGCTCTGTGGTTTAATCGACATGCACTGCTGCACCTGCAACTCAAAAAGTTTCTGATATTTATTTTGTGTCATTACACTCACGATATGTACAGGATAGCAAAGTATCCGTTACTATTCGTGATGTATTTAAAGTAGCACACAGACCGCACAATTATGAAGTATACGCATAATTACCTACAGCCTACAGTGCAGTGTACAGCATGGAAGTTTATTCTCACAATTCCATGTTCCGTAGAATTTGAACCAGGAGCAAGGAAATGGAGCCGGGTTTTACTTAATTGACGCATAAACTGAGGCAATTGTTGCTCTGAGAACTGAGCTGAGTGCCCCCATGAATTATGCTGCTCCAAAGCGAACAAGTGTGGCTGTGTAGCGCAGAAAAGTTGTAGTTTGGGAACTATGCAAAAAATATTTTAATGGTAAATCCAATATGCTTCAAGCCCCCATACTTCTCCTAACTACAATTGAAGGAGTGTATTGTGGGAATCATCAATCAATAAAGTTTTCATGAAGCAGGTGTGTCGTCGGAGCTGACTTTTTGGGAACTGCTGTGTCTTACACGGTGCAAAAGTGCTGGTATGCCACAGTAGTCATGACACTCCACACCGCCAAATAAAATTATATACTTAAATTACTTTAGTCGTCCGTCCCTTCAATGTCGTGTCATTTACCTATATCAATATAGGTTCAATTTCAATCAATTCACGGTTCGATTCCCTATCAATCGTGCCATATTCTTGCAAATATGTACGCGCAGGCCGGCAGGCATTCGCAACTGGATCTTTGTTAAACAAGTCTCAACGAACACACTGAAGCACCTATGTACATACCTACTACACAGGTAGGTACATAGTTTGACACATTTTTATGGTTGAACGGAAGTGTGTTCTGCCATACGCCGTTCCCTTGTGGCACCTATGTGCATTTAGTATGCTCATTTAATTGGGAATGATTGAAAGTCGGAACACATATTACTAACGTGTAGTTCCAGTTCTCCTAGACGAACATCTTATGCATGAATTGCCTGCTGGACTAAAAGAATGGCTCTCCATGTAGTATACACATGCTCTTAGCGCATGACCACACGGGATATGTATATATTGCTATTTGATACGAAGAATGTGCGTAGATCTAAATGGCCCTACAAAATCCTACGATTTAAATATATTTATTAACTTTTCAATCAATACCATTCTCCAGAAATTGTCGGAAGAAATTGTCGGAGTCATGAGGTTGGTTCCGAAATGGGTCGAGACAAGGACTCAAATACATATAACCATAAATACAAAATGTAGGTGCCCTGTCAAATACGAGTAACATAGGTACAAGCATGCATGTTAGGAACTGCTGGAGTTTAAGTTGGCTAGTTTATTTATTTAGTCAGAGTAGCCAAAAATCGAGGGCTGAATTAAATAAATAGGATTCGTTATATATTTTTCAACTCAATCGATGGCAACTAGTTAATCGTTGAACCACATTGTACGTAACGTAATCAAATGCCCTTTTTTACTTCTACAATGATGCAGATGTAGACCTCTGTACTACTGCTGCTCCCTTAATTTGTAAATGGTTTAGAACCATGTATTTATAATTCCATTTAATTAATATATAGACTTCTCACTCTACCTCACCGGTAACTTGGAAACTGTTACGGTAACGGTACCGGCACCGGCATGGATATGGAGCACAGGAAATATAGAGCAGTAGTAGTATGCATTGCGGATTTTTAGCAGAGTACAGTGCAAGAAGACCTAGGGGACCCCGATGCAGAAACAGTCCACACACACACATATTTCACTCTCCCTGGTCTATATTTCTACTCTCAAATCTGAATTATATTTGATAGTGCGATTGCTGATTACTTCGTTAGTTCTTGAGAGCTGAATCTTGTTTTTTTTTGAAGGCATGGCATGTGGCGTGAGCAGATGAGTCACTGTGGGGCGGTATACAGTAAAGCCAGGCTGGTTCTGGTTGTGGTTGAAACCCTCAATAATCATCCATCCAGGCTTGAGTTAGAGTTTAGACCGAGAGAGGTACTCAGATCAAAATTTATTTTACCTTTGCCCTGTTTCTTGGAGGAATTCCGCTCTGCTCCGTCCACGTATCCTTTTCACGGAGCAAAATCTAGTGAAAGCATTGCATTGGATACCAGGATTCGGTGTGGCACTATATAGTGTTGTACAGTACAGTATCGAGCAGAAAGAACCACTTACATACACAAGTTGTTCAGAATAGACTTTAGTTTGGAGATACCATCATGCCCAAATTATACGTCCAGAGTACTTTCTTACAATTTTCTCCATTTTACAGAATCTTTAACCGAGTTTCAGTGTCATAAAGTCTACATACACTACATTACATACATGGCCAAAATGAATTCTCAATCTCCACGGAAATATTACGTCTTTTGTGGCATATTAGGGTCACCATACTAAACAAGCAAAATATCGCTGACTGCTATTCAAGGTAGAATATATATGTATATAGCAGCAAAAATCATCTATTATTTAAAAGATTACGTTACACTCGATTGTTACATATCTATGTATTACTATTGTTACCTACGTAATGCTTAAATATGTGGATTTAATAAAGTTTAAATTCCACATCATTCGAATGGCATTTCCTTCCCATTCCTTCCTTCCTCAACAAACAACTACTATCATAATAATCATAATGGAATATGTACCTACTGTGTGTTAAGCAATATATTACTGAATTTGTCCAAGGGATTCATACATTCATATAGGCACATGTATTTATTGCGTACAAGGTTGGACTAATTTGACAATCTGACGTTTAATGGTACAGACGTACATGCATGCTTATGAAGTGAAATCGATTCACTTCAGCTTCAGCCGCTACAGTTTTTTTTTTCAAATTAAAATTAGGTAGGTACTACATTGATTTTTTTTAGCATAGCAGATTGTGAATGAAAGGCGAAGTACTGACGTACATACTTGAATTGTATATTAGGGAAGACATGCATTTTTTATTCGTTTTGCTGACCGAGTAATTTCTTTCTTTACAAATATTAAACTTATATAAAATAGATATATTTTATTAAAAATATTTGGTATATAGTACCAATCTGTTTTTGATGCAATGAGCGAGCTACGAGCCTATACCTGCAATTGACATTAGTTTCATCCGAATAAGTAAATAGTTAAACCAGGCTTTGCCAATCCTCCTATCTGCAATCTGCTGTAATCTAAGGTAAAGTGCTTTTATCGTTAGGTTTAAAAAATACTTGAAATACTTGGTCAGAGAGCTGACAAAAGTTGAACATTGGAGTGTGGATTTTGCACATCTCGAATTTCTGAACCTCAAGTCGAAAGTTCGGGCCGGCCCAGACACGGTAGACGGCACGAGACATAACCATGGAATGTGTATATGTATGCAGTCAAGTAAAAACTTTCCGTAGCCGGGTTTCCTCTTCACTCGGAATCAGTATAGCACCCAGCATTTATTGTGTCTCTGTAGCGAATTGTGTGGCCTGGTAGCAGGGCAGTGGCAGAAGTCTTTAGGGTTTGTTCAGTTTCAGTTCAAGAGGAGCACGCAGTGTTGTCAAAGGTAACCAAGTCGATCCCAGTAAAAGCTTGTTTCCACACCAGAACTGTCTCTTTAGCCAGTGCAGTTTGTTTTGTAATTCTGAGCTTCCAAATTAGATTCGAAATGTGTAAGTATAAAACTAAGCGTGTAGTGAGTCTTGCGACTATTACAACTGTGCACAACAGTGACTTAATCAAAGGAAAATGAGTTTTCGAAATGCAAAAACATCATATTTTTTACTTTTTTAAGGCACTAATTACATGTGTATGTTTTGCACTTTTTAAAGCTCTCTAATAACATGTTTTACACTTTTTGAAAGTGCTAATTAAATGATTTGCTTCTTTTTAAAGATCAAATTGCGTGTTTTAACCTATTTTAATAACATCAATTCAAGTTTTTTTAACACTTCCAAGTCGTTCTAACCATCTGTTTGTTATTTTAGCAGCTTTTAAAGTAAGGAGTAACTATGATAAACTGATTCGAATGTAAGCTCCACCAACGGAACACATTAAAAACTCATTAGACAGCGTTCCAGTATGTTCGTGATGGTAAATTAGGCCTCCATTTTTGACATTTATGGTATTTATTAGATATGTGTACGGTGTACACATATCTAATACGTCTCTAATAGGTGCCTAATGGGTACCTAATAAAGGTACCCATTAGGGGGCTAGTCCTATTTTATTTTTATCTTTATGGGCCTATGAACCCGCTTGTTCTTAATGCGCTCCCTTCTGGGTTGGGTGGTGAACACTGCACACAAAGCAGCTATTTGGAACTCATTTGAGCCCGTTACCAACTTGCTCCAATAAGTATTCAGTAGGTGGTCAACTAACTTTGAGGATGAACGCATTGGAAACTTTGAAAACACCTTGAACATATTAGGCAGCTTTTAGAAACCTAATAGACACTCATCAAATGTGCCAAAAAGTACGTCCTGGTTACTTATCATCAACCCATTGGAAACGTGTTCCAATGGGTTCACAATGTGTTCAGGAGCCAATCCCAATTGAATTTGATAGAGTGATTTCAAATGAGTAGGCATGTCGAGCTTTTTGACACTTTTGATTGGTGCCTAATAGGCCCCATGAAATGTCCCAAAAAGTACGTCCTGGTTACATCATAAATTCAAGAAAAGCGTGATCACCAAAAAATCATCTGAAACTCATCAGAATGCCAAAAGCTGACGACATGTCGAATAATCATGAACGCATCATGATATTGCAGTTTCCTGATGGCAATAATTTGCACCATCAAGATTAGTGCTTTAAAATTGTGAATACAATTACAACCCTACTTAAAACTTAAAGCATTATAAATTACAATTACAAAAAATACAAGATAATTGTATTTTCAAAAAGTGCAAACCACACTTTAACGTTTGTCACACAGAGCAAACCGACGTTTTAACATTTTATTTTTAAAAATAGCAAAAGGCAAAAGGCATTTAACTTTAACCTTTTTCAAAAGTAGTAGAAAATGCAATTGAAGCTGTATTGTAACAGTATTTGATTAATTTTATAACTTGAATTGTAGTACTTGCAACTGTAAACGGTCCAGTGGTTATGTAATTTTATTGTGATAGTATTCACAATACAATCCTAATTACATTCTCACAATACTATTCCTGCCCCTTTCAAAGCTCTAATCATGATGCGTTTCGCTGTGGTGGGTGGTGGGGACGGTTTCACCTTTGCTGGCATGATGCGTTTGAGATAGGTTCCTTTGGTATAGTGACGAAGTGTTGGGAAGTTGAAGCGGCGGCAGTGCCTTTGACAGCTCTGGCAGCTCTGCTGGTGAAATGGAGTTGGACAGGAGTTTCAATGGAGCTGGTTGTGTCTGTGGACTGACTAGTGGCTGTGCATTGGAAGCACGGCGAGGGAATTTTGAGTTTCGCCGCCTTACCGAACTCGGTCTCGTTGACTTTTTTCAGGAGGGGACAGTGACGGCGACGTGAAAATTGCATGTGATTCGGCGAAGGGGAGAACCCGAGTGACGGGAGGATTGCGGGTTGAGAAGGAGACACCCAGTCCGAAAGAAATAATCAGTCGAGGAAATAACACCGATCGTTGGGTTATTCCAGACTCATCGTCATTAGCAACAATGGAGAAAAATTCGGATATTGTCGAATTTTACCGCAATAAAAGTGTATTTGTGACTGGAGCAACTGGATTTGTTGGAAAAGCCGCTGTAGAGAAACTTCTTCGGTCTTGTCCCGGTATAGGAAACGTGTATGTTTTAATTCGACCGAAATCCGGTTCCGACGTGAAGTCACGATTGGCGGAACTAATAGATAATTCGGTAAGACTAAAAAAAAAATGTAGCACACTGTACCGCATTCCTTAATGTACCTATGCATTAGAATGCAGTATGGTGAAGCTGTGTAGCTGTTTAACCTTTTGACCTGGATTTCAAAACAATGTCCAGATATATATATTATTTTGTTATTAAATATGTTTGTCTCTTGCCCGTGCGGAAGGAGGGGAGAGGTTTTTTTTGGGTAGTCATATTTGATGGTTCTAACTTGAATTTTTGTTTATGATTGTCGTTTACTTGTCATAATAGCTATACGACACCTTGAGGGAAGAAAATTCAGACATTTTATCGAAAATCATTCCAATAGCTGGAGACATCACTTTACCTGAGCTGGGAATCAGTGAAGAGGATCAAGCCATGCTATATGAGAACGTACATGTAGTTTTTCATTCTGCAGCCACCGTAAAATTTGATGAAAAGCTCAAGTTATCTATTAATGTAAACGTGTGTGGAACTCAGCGGTTGATTAGCTTGTGCAAAAAGATGAAACATCTTGTCGTAAGTTTGATCTTCGTTTCAGTACACTACACTGTGAATGTCCGTCATATTTAGGGAAAGTAGTTGTAGTTATGAATTAAATGGTAATAGTGTTGTCATTCTGTTTATTTTTAGTCTTTGGTTCATGTTTCTACTGCATACGCCAACTGTGAACACTCGGAAATAAAGGAATCAATATATCCTCCTCCAACTGACCCACACAAATTGATCGAAAGCGTACAATGGATGAACGAAGACATCGTAAACACCATAACACCTCAGTAATTGTTTGGAATTTTAATATCGATTTATTTTAAGTTTGTTATTGCACAGATCATTTGATTCTAACGGTTTAGAATATTGTGTTTAGTTTGATTGGAAACAAGCCTAATACATACACCTACACCAAGGCATTAGCTGAACATTTACTGAGCGAAGAAAATGGGGCACTTCCTATTTGTATTGTTCGTCCTTCAATTGGTAAGAATAGAATCGAAATTAAAATGTTTAAAGTTGTTAAGCATTATGAAAAAAGTTTAATCTAATTTATTTGTAATATGCGAAAACTTGGAGAGGAATGGGAACAGGAGTCTGATATAAACTTATTTAATTATTTGGTTGGAAATGTCATTCATTTTGTTCTTCGATTAAGCCATTATGGTGTATCTAGTGGCATATTATAGCCTCTGATTTTCTTTTACTGCTAGTGCGGCTTAATAAAACGCACCTGTTTGCTTACAACAGGTAATTGTATGCTATGTTTGCAGTGACTGCTACATTCAAAGAACCCGTGGCTGGCTGGGTGGATAATATAAACGGACCCACTGGTCTAATTGCTGCTTGCGGTAAAGGTGTTCTTCGTACTCTTCTTTGTCATCGTGAAAAAGTTGCTGATTTGATTCCTTTGGATTATCCTGTCAACTTAATAATTGCAGCCGCGTGGCACACTGCCGTTGCAAGGTAATGTTTGCTTTCTGCATTTTTGACATGAATTCATAACTGAGTGAATATTCTTTGATAAATATTCAAAATTAAAATTAGTGTCACAAAATCTGAAGTTTACTATAATTTTTAATAGGCCAAACAGCATAGTAGTTTACAACTGTTGCACTGGCTCTCATAATCCCTTGCTCTGGGGAGATTTGGAGCGTTGGGGTTTCAGATACTTAATCAGCAATCCACTTAATGACGTCTTCTGGTTCCCCGGTGGTTCGTTTAAGTCAAACCGATTGTGGAATAGCTTTAATGACTTCTTTATTCACTACGTTCCAGCTTACTTAATGGATGTTGCAGCTCGGGTTGCTGGCAAGAAACCTATGTAAGGCAGACAGTTGCAGTATTGTTTGGTTAATGGGGGAATATTTGGAGAGTTATTTTAACTGGGTGAATTATTTTTGATTTCGTTTAGAATGCTCAAAGTGTACCACAAGCTAAACAAAGCTGTTACTTCTCTGGAGTACTTCACGACACATCAATGGAAATTCAATTGTGAGAATATGTTGGAGTTATACGAGAAGATGTCTCCGGAGGACAAGAAATTGTTTTCAGTAAATGTAAAGGAAGTCAACTGGCACAACTACATCGGCAAATACTGCTTGGGCCTAAAGAAATACGTCATGAAGGAAGATCTCAGCACCTTACCAGCAGCTCGGAAGCACATGAGAAAGTAAGTACACATTGGAAATAGCATTGTTTTCTGGTATTATTGTTGAGTAGGGTTGATGTATCCTTGTTTCTAAATTAGAAATTACTGAAACGCTCGGAACGACAAATGACAGTGAATTCCAACGAATCAAATACATGTAGTGTTGCTTTGCTTTGAAGTGTTTTCAGCTTAGTGCATTCAAGCAAATGTTTTTTTCCTTCTAGTTACAGGAGTACATAATGCTCGTAGATCATTTTTATTGTTTTTGATCTTCCAGTAATTAATGTAAATAAAAATATAGCTTAGTGTATGTAGTTTGATAAAATGATATACTAAACATTTTTTAAATTCTCTGCAGGATGTATTGGGTTCATAAAATTACCCAGTTCTTCGTCATTCTACTATTTTGGCGTGCTATTATGTTCCGGTCAGAAACAGCTCGTCAGTTATGGTCCTTTATGTTCGGGATGGTTCTACGAATGTCACGTATGTTGCCAATCGGTCAAACCAATTAATTTAATTACAAACGTGAAGACTCAGCTCACAACATTGATTCGAACTGGTAATTTCTATCCGTGTACTCAAAATTAAGCAATGTTGAGAATTTTATGTGTAAACCAATTTAAACCTGTGCATATATTATTTCACAAACGTCATCTGAAACGCAATGAGTTGGACATTACTATATTTATGTACGTAGAGAGTTTAGCAGGTTTAGCTAAGCATTTAAAATCATCGACTTATTGCATATAAACTGCAACTTCTGTACGTTATTTAACAATAAAACAGTTCTTACGTTCTATTGTATCAGTGTAAAATTATACCGTGCTTCTAGTATTTTTCGTTTCTACTAAACAAACATCACGTTGGCATAATTTTTTAATTATTCTATAATTAAAGTTCAAATTCTGTAGTTGACAATGTAGTATTTAAAGATCTATTTAAATTTTCTTAAGTGCCAAATTTGTTCGTACGATGTTTGAGTTTTTAACTATTTCCAATAATTCGAATCTGTGCATTTATTTATTAACCTGAACAGTAGATTTTACTCATACTTATATATACCTTACCTTAATTGGTGTGTCCATGTAAGTACGTCAGAAATACTGTGGGTAGGTTTTCAGTACGTTTGTGTTCTAAAGTGTAAGTTAACTCGTTTGTTTGTTTAGGCTCTCAGCGAAAGCTGGTGTAAATTTCGTTATACATATATAAGACTTAATTGTGGCGGATAGAATTCCACCCTCAGCTAAGTTTTTTTGCATACCTCTTTTATTTCTATTCCATTGTTTTCTTTCTATTTACACAGCCTAGACTAAGCCCTGAGAAATTGTTATTATTATTAGCTGCAAACAATCAGTCATAACTTTAGTCTAGGTGATGTGTATTGTTTTTGAAGTATAATTTTAGTGTTAAGGAAAATTGACATGTAAGTAGTTCGTAACTGTGGCTTACTGTTGTGTTAATAGCAAGACTTGGATGTTATTCTGGTCATTTTAGTTTAAATTTAAATTCCGATCGTGATAAGCATAAGAAGTAATTCGAATATTTACTGGTCCCTTTAGCTGGATTTGCTTAGTAGTAGTATTATTTGATATTGTTGATGAAAGTTGTGATTGTTCTAGTAAAGTAGTCGAGGCCTTAAGGTGCATTGATTGTTATAATTATGACGCTGTTAATATTATTGTAAAACAGTAAAACCGTACTTACTATGTTACCCCTCGTAGAGAGTATTTCTAGTAAAGCAAAGGTTTGAATGAAATTTGAATGTCTCTGTCATTAATTAAATGTGTATCCAAATTCAAAGCAATTAATGTCAATTCTGTAATAATCATAACTTACGTACGTCTTAATCCAAGATTAAAATAATTTATTATTTCGATCTTTTTAGTAACTAAGTCAGTTTTGGAGCAATTCTTTGTTTTTGATGGCCCTCGCATTTTTCTATTTACAATTTTATATCAAAATTATCGACGGGATGTATTCCACTACTAATACGCATGACGTTGTGTGAATCGGCTCTTGAAGTTATACTAATGTTACCAACATGAGCAACTGATTCAAATTATTAGTACATACTTTCGATTTGATTTACTACACATCCGAACAAAATGAAGTAGACTTGGATAATTTGAATATTTGTTGTTGCAAATTGCAATTTGTATTCTGCTTCTGTGCTGCAGCGAAAGTTGTTCGATGATCGAATGGCTGAAGTCAAAGTATTTACAGAATTTCCGGTGACTCGGTACAGTCGAAGCCCCTGATTGTTTGGAAGAGGAGTCTTTACCATAATACCAAGCAATGCAAGTAATGTCACTCATCAATGTTTATTATGTGGCGACCTACCCTACACGTGATGATTTGGTTACAAAATTCGCTGCGATAAATGAAGTTAGTTTATAGTCTATTGCAATTAAGTCAAGTCAACGATATCTTCAGCTCGTTAAGTGTACTGCATTCTATGTTAATGTATCGTCAATATTGTAATCCCTAAGATTTCCCAAAGTAAAACTAATATTCTTGCCGACTCAATGGTGTTTGTTGTATGATCGCATGTGAGTTACGTCTGAAGCGTAAGAGTGCATGCAGTATTTGCTGAAAACCAGAATGAATCACTCAATTATTTGGAACGCCGACTACAAATGGAAAAAGATATTATCTCTGTTCGAAGTGTAAACAAAAACGTGAAGGCACATTTTAATACGTCCTGAAAAGATGTGAGTTAAATTGCAAGGTATTCATCCAAATGGAATTTACTGTGTGTCCGTCTCCTCAATGCAAGGTTTTTACCCAAGAACAGCGAGTGCAAGCAACATGTTCACACTCCAAACAATTGAATTGCATGTCTTTGAAATAGCTATAATGATAATATTACGGAAACCAGTGTACTAACGAATAAGTTTTTTTTGGGTATATTGTTGATATAAAGTACTATGTATACATCATGAAATGCAGGGAGCATTTGGTATTGAAAAGAAGATGTCTTAGTGTTTCACAAATTCAATTTACAAATAA
Organism: Dicyrtoma fusca; assembly: GCA_034695205.1. Taxonomy (NCBI): domain Eukaryota; kingdom Metazoa; phylum Arthropoda; class Collembola; order Symphypleona; family Dicyrtomidae; genus Dicyrtoma; species Dicyrtoma fusca. The sequence continues at coordinate 32,949 of JAQFZC010000593.1, read as the reverse complement.
GTTAATGGTCATTTGAAATATGTAATCAGTCGTACGGGAGCCGTTTATTCATGAAGCATGATGATAATTTCAATGTAAATGTCCTAGAATTATGACTTCTAAAGTGAATAATAGTTTATTGAATTCTAGCAATAAGGGAAGTAAAAGCATGAATTGTGGTAATACTATGATATACTTTTTGAATTTCTTGAATATTTAATTTTCGTGAATGTATAGCACTTCTACTACCCAGACGGGGCCAAAGTAGGAAGCCCCACATGGAAAGTGTCATATTAAATATCGTACCAATAATTAATTATTACTATTAATTACTATTTAATTCCTGTGATTCTCATTTATTTGTAACTTATGTAAGCTTCGATCTAGTTCGGAACAATAATATTAATAATAATAATCGCAATGCCATTTTTATGTTCTCGCCGTAGACAAGTCACCTCTTGAAGGGTATATAATAATCGTTATTTAAAATCAGTCGTGGTTATTGGCAAATTTTATTATTTTTAATTTTGCTAATTAATAGTTAATTTCAATTCACTCGAGAAATTCTTTTAGACTATAGATGATAATGTGAGAGCAAAAATATGTAAAGCGTATACTACTCCACCCAGCTGTATTCCTAGCTCATAAAGGGACAAAATTGCAACAATAAAAGGGCAGATTCAGTTCCTGCCACAAGAAAAACTTAATGGCAAATGGACGGACACGTGAAATGCGTAATTTGAACTGCTAGCAGGCACTCGTAACTTTCAGTGAAGACTAGCATAATGTCCTAACCTATTTAATAATATTAAAATACTAACATGTACTGTGGATCGGCAGCATACAATCCACACATCATTCACATTTAGCTGCTACCAAAGGGAGAATCAATTTTTTTCTTTGTACTTGTTCAATTGTTCCATCACCAATGTATTGTTAAACTCTTGTATGGAAAATATACATTTGTACGTCAATTAATGTGTATCTGTACCAACCTTGTAAATTTTTATTTGAGTCAACCAATTGTAGTAGTCATTTTGAAATTATTTTACCTGCTCTTGGAAGTTAAACTGTCAGTGTCAGTGGCACACATTGTACAGGGACACATACTTAATTTTACCTTTAACAATTAAATTATATACATAAGTATTTCCGAGTTGTGAAGGAACATTGTTCGTTGTCCACGGTCCACGGAATGTGACGAGAAAATAAAATCCATTCCCCATGTATGACATATATATAATAGCAAATCGTTTCATGGTTGTTTGTTCTTAATTTCATCCCCACATTCATAACGAAAGCTGTCAAGCGCTTATTTTTCAATTTGTTTTTACGTGTATTGTGTACATATGTATGTACCTACCTGCATTACATTTCATACAAATCTTTATAAATTGTAGTTTGAAGATGACCAAGCAAAATTTATAACGATATGTACCTGTATAAAGTACACCTATTAGTATACGTACTATGTACCAGCAATTCAGTACGATTTTGGCTGCCTCCGAATTTAGCACCAAGCAAAGACAGTTTTTACGATTTCATGAAATCAAGAAAGAATTTTGAGTTGACCAGTTCTCCCAGAAATCCAGTTCAGTCGTGCCCGTTTACATATATGTACGTACCTAGGTATGCTTTTGATCCAGAGATCTACCGGGTATGGCTATGGCATCCAAAGATCTTTTGTACGATGGCTATACCATGGGGCCTTCTCGGAGTCTGGTTCCATTCTAATTGGATATTATTAAGTTGCGAAAAAAGAGAATTCGATCCTAAGAGGTTGGTGGCACAACTGAATTAGAGATAAATCCCCAAAAGTGTGTATTTCGATCTTTTATACAATTCAAGTAGGATTAAGAAAATGTGGACGTCCAATGTATACAAAAGTGAATAACAGTGATTAATTATATTTGATTTTAACTTTCCTTGTCACTTTCCATTTACTCGATTAAAATGAGCTGCTCAAGTGTCAGGCGTCAGTCATTCGGATCCTATTATTCTGTGAATGCCTTAGGTTGCTGCATAACTCACATAATACAATACATAATTCAGTAGAAATATTTAATTCTGGCGAAGGAACTCACATTTGCTAGTGACAATGACGTGGGGACACCGTTGGGAAATATGATAGGAGTCTGAAATATTTATAGGACTGCCAAGTGGGTACTGAACTTCGGCTTCAGCTTCCATGGGTGTCAAATGATTCGCGTAACAATAGGGGAATGTATCCATCCACATGGATGAGATGTCCGTCCTAATGGGAAGTAGAAAACTCAAGTATGCTTACCTCCGCACATACATAGAAGGCTACTTGGACGGAAAGTGCTGGTTGTTATTTGGCTTGTATTACAAAGTATCTCCGGACACACAAGCATGCATTCGCTCTTATTTCCCCGGAGAAGTCCTTATGTCTTTTTCCTACTTTGATCCACATAGTTTGGATGCTGGTGCAGTGTAGTGGCAGTGGCAGTTGTTGGCACATTTCTGTGCTTTCCTTTCTGTCACTTTCCAATTGTTACAGGAGACAGCAGACAAGCGAAAAAGCATTTGCCCCTTGATTTTGCGTCCGTCGCCGGCCTGAAAATACTTTTTTCCCCACTTTTTGAATGGAAGTCTCGAGTCACTTCCCATTAACTTGTACACGATCAACTTTCCCCGTGCTGCGAAAGGGTGCAAAGCAACGGCTAGACGAAGTAAAAAAAACTTCCATTTCACTTTGACTGTGCAGTGATTGCACTTAAGTTCGACTGCAACCTGCAACACGGTTAGCAGATGACAAAATGCCTACGACGCCCATTGCCCATACTTTACCCTTACAAATCATGCATGATATCGCTTTCCCAAACTTATGATTTCCTGGTTGGATGCAAAAATTTAATTTAATACAGTTTTGTAACTTTAGAATTTAAAAAAATAATGATGATTTTAAAAAGCACAAATGTTTTTATTTTGACATACATTTAACACATTCACAGAGACGGACACACTACTATGTACGGTAGTTATGACGAATACTAGACTCATGACTACGTACTATAAAATTTAATGGCATATAATTTAGGAGTATTTAATTACTTACCGGGTGGTAGCTTTTCCCTTGCTCTTTTGGCTTTAATACATTTTTACTTACACTACAGTAGTTACAGTACTTTAGCGTTAGCTACAACAAAAACTAACATGATCACTTTTTTAGTTACAGGGAAAATACAGTTAAATACAAAGGTGTATTCAGAGTGTATTTTATTTCTATGGGAAGTTCTGGGATACAGAGCCTCGCTCGTTCTTTGTCCAGTATAGCATCACCAAGGGTTCACCAGGTAAAAGTCTACTATGGAATTCGGTATTAAAAGCTTGGCTAAAGTTACATAACCTATAGGCATACAACTGACTAATCTTGTGTAACACTATACGGAGATTACGAACCATGTTTGTATTCAGTTTCAGGGAATTTATTTGAATAATCTGAGTCAAAATCAATTTTAATCATTGTTCCCAGATGTTTTACACAAGGATTTCATTTCAATCTAGTTTAATTCATGTTGTTCCAGTTCAATTTCAATGGTTCAGGTGCGAGCTTCCATCCATCCTAAGGGGTTTGATGGAACGGAAGATTTGCGTTTTGTTGGAAATTTTTACCTATGCAAGGAAAAAACAGCTCGTGTTGTAGTTTCAGGTATAAAATAAAGATGCTATTTTATTAGAAAGGATGAACGGATTCGGCATTACTACGCTGTAAAGGACTGCTCTGCAATTTGGCGTTTTATATGTACAAGCTATTATTTTTGGCAAAAATTGTTGTAGTCACTTTATTCAATTTAAAGACGATTTCATTTTCCCAAAAAGTGCACAAGAAATCACTGAATTGTTCATACACTTTGAACTGCCATCTGCAGAGGTGAAAACTATCACTCGAAAGTTGGTGACGTAAGTTTTTGGGGCTAAATATGATCATCATTTAACATCAATCTTTGAAAAGCCAGCCAAGTGACCTTATAACAATCTTTGCCAAAGAGATATAGCCTCAGAAATTTCCAATCTAAGGAGTTTACAAGAGCATATTATAACTAACTAAAGCGGGGCACAACAATGCAGGTAGGTAAGTATGTACATTAGGAATATATTCAATCTATGAAGCGTGACTTGCCTACGTGTTACGCTATTGTTTTTATTAGAGTTTATGTAAAAGTAATATTGGGCTTTAGTTTTGAATTCCAAATTGAATTTGGAAATAATTAAATTTTTAATTATTATTTTTATTTCATAACAATAAAATGGCATTATAGCGATTTAATACATTTAAAATAAATAGTTTCTGGAATGTTCACTGTGTATACACATCTGTGGAAAATAAAATGCCTTTTCATCTATAATCTCTACATATTTCGTCTACACAGGTAACTTCTAAAAGCACCACAGAACCTTGTGTCTCTACGCTGTACTTCCAATTCCAATGCTTCCAGTTATTTTGTCATCTACCATAACAACTAATTATATATAGGTACTACTATATGTCTTCTACTCACTAATACTGATATAGAGGTCAAAAAATGTAGGTACTATATGTATACAAGTATACACTGCAGTGGCTAGGAAACACTCTCTATATAGTCACTATACTTACAAAAAATAAGCTACTCAATAAATAACTACGATCTTGATTTGCAAACATCGGTAGTACTTTATTCTCTAAATTAAACGACTAGATAATCACAACATGTATAATATATGTATCTACAACACGGATAATATCTCTAGTTTGTTCAAACATTATATTCTACTCACTAGTCCAGTTTTCCACCTATCAAGGAACTTGGCTCAAACGCATTGTAATAGGACAGGTACTACTTATATACATTTACATCGGATTTTTATAATTCATAGAATAATCACATTAAATGTAAGCAGTATAGTTTTCTATGTATAATATTAACATATTACATATGATTCAAGTGTTTGGAACTAAACACGAATACAAGGGGAGGGGGACAGAGAGAGAGCCATGTATAGTTACAGCCAATTACATATTGACAAATGATTTGAGGAGGCTCAGCTCTCCGTTACTATGATACACTTATGCATAATTTGATTTTTCCAACAGGGCTGTTTCACTGCATTTTTCCAATTGCCAACGACCGTCTGAAAATAGCTGCGAAAATTTCCGTCTCACATCCTTCAAGTCTATGCGTCTACATAACACATACATATATAGAATACTTAATGGAGTGTACACTAGTGTGGCATGGGGACCATTAAAATAATGCTTCAACTGAGAGGTCACGGAGAACAGGAGCAGAGCATGAAGAGAGACAGAGAGAGAGAGAGGTGCTGTACTTTTGCTTTCTGCTGGTCCTCGTCCATGGATTAATTCTTGTCTTGTTGTTGCTGGTGCTGTTGTACTTGTAGCAGTCAGAGATGGTGGACAAACATTAGGATGGTGGTGTGGTTGTGGTTGTGTGTGTGGTGGGGGGACATGTACTTGATCTTATTTGAGAACCATTGACAAGTATTACTACCAAATAAAAAAGGTGCAAGTGAGACTGCTGAAGGAAAATCATAAGGTTTCCCGCGGACCATCCCGGCAGGTTGAGAATCGAAGAGTCCAAAGAAAACATTACCAACAAATCTGTAGGGAATTAAAAAAGGAGATGTGAATACAACAACACTTTAGTCAAGTACCAACTCTACTAGCATTCCAAATTTCCAAGAGCCATACATATTTGCCATTTCCCTTCCTCCCATGTTTACCTCGATCCCTACTTTTCCCTACACCTCAGATTACGTGTCTGTACACAAACACAAACACATGCACTCAGGGGGAGCCAGCCAACATGCCGCTGCTGCTGGTCCTTAGACGATTGCCGACCGAATTGCGGTGCGTTGCAAAGGTGGATGGGGAAAAATGGAATGCGGAATACAAAAAAAAAGAGTATCATCGAAGCACAGTGTATGTGGAGGCATAATAGTACGTCTCTTGACAAGCTACACAGCCCAAGGAAGAAGAAAGCAATAAAGAGAAAGTTGGAGAGGGCTGAGCGGTAAGAATTTCTGTATAGAGACGCCAACGCCAAAAAAAAAATTGTGGACACATGCCATTAACCATTAAACGCAAGTTGTACGTACTCCATTGGGCCTAATAAATTGCTGTGCAGAGTATAAAGTACGGAGGGAATCATAGCACATTCGTCATCATTGAGTCTCATCTACTGGTGCCGAAAGGACAAATAGTTTGAGTGACGAACCTAACATTCCACGTAGAGACAGAGACAGAGAACGGGGGACGTATGACAGTCACGAAAAGAAAAGGAGAAAGAGAGAAAACTATTGTAAACCTCAGGTCGCACCTTAATTTCCTTTACATACTTTCTAATCACATCCGTCCCACCATCCATTCCTCTCGCTTAGTCATAAAGTATTTATGTATGAGTACACACACAAAAACACACACACACATACAATACAAACACAAAACTCCCAATTCCATTATCGACTGAAAAATAAATATAACTGCCAGACGTATGTACCTAGGTCTACATATGTACGAGTAGATGGACCCTTCTTTCTATTTCTTAGTCCACGTCACAATAACTTTCTCCCAAATCCTCTCTTTCTCTCTTAAATGTCACCAATGTTTGCATCCCCCGTAACTACTGTGAGCCGTTAGCGGTAATCGCAATCGCTTTGATATGTAAGTGTGCGAATAAGATATCTTTATGTCAATCGTTAAAATATTTATCAAAGACTTCAAAGCCTAGACAAATTTGTGATATCAATATCAATATCAAGAGCCCTACGATGTCGTTTTTTCGATACTGGTCGTGTGCTGATGAGATGAAAGATAGAATATTTTTATGTTTTCCAGATAGCAACACTTTCTACGCTCTAAAATATGTATATTTTTTTTGGCCTAGCGATCTATTTACAAGATTTCCATGCCATACAAACCTACAAATAGGAAACAAAACCTCATTTCCCATTTGTCCTGATAGAATGGGGTAGTAGGTCTATCATTACAACTGTTTGTATCATCCATTCATGAATAGTGAACGACCGAGTCTTTGAAAAGTTGCATTGTCCAGGAATGAATGCATTTTTCGTCTTTGGGAATGAAACAAAATGTGTTTCGTAATTATAATGATATGTTGCAGTCGAGAATGACGGAGTTGGTGGGAGGAGATGATGGAATAATATTCGTTGCAATTACGATTCATCAAAGATGCATTGCCACAAAGAACTATACAAACTTCCATGTTCTCACTGCCCGCGCTACTCGAGCCATGCCTTGGTTCAGCTCTCAAGGACCAACCAAAGCCCAAAAATAAAATAAAGATAACTAAAAGGAAAATTGTGTTGATTTTTCCACTTGTACTCGTGTGATAAACTTACTACGCGCTTAGTTAGTAACCATTTTGAATTCCATATCTTCTGCTAGAACTGTAACTAATGGCTAACTGCAAATATTTATTTAGGGACATTTTGTTCATGTGAAGGAGAAACTACAGATAGTATATACAATGTTAGCTAACGATAAGTTATAAGTTGTTTTTATATTTTGCAATACATAGTTCCTGGTCTCCACTTTCATCATGGATTAAGCACCATCCTGCGAAGAGGAAATCCAATTACACAATCAAAGCATATAAATATTTACTATGGAGAAATCTGGAAAAATTTTCTTTGGAACTGTAATTTCAGTTTTGAGACATTTAGCAGACCTTATTAATGAAGTACTTTTATGGATGGCATTTATTTCTAAATTATATTTCTTAGAGTTACGAATGTGGTAGATAAATTTTTAATTCCACGCATATATATCGTCTGTGAAGAAGCAAGGTAGATCCAATGCGCTCGTAAAACAAAACTAAGGCATGGCCAGTACATTGCATTGGGTAAATGTAAAGATGTTTTGGGATATGTCTCAATTTGCTTCTAGCCTGTGTTGGATCAACCGCATTTTGCCTCTTAATAGACAGTAAGAATGTATGGACGTAGTTTTATAACTTGATAACTCGAGTGGAAAAATGATCAATTTTGAAAATGAGGAACGCAATCACATTAAAAATATGATTACGGTTTCCAATTAATCACGGCCTAAAAAACTCTCAGGTAATTTTCTAGTTTACTCCCCAAATTGACTGATTTTAAAGATATTTGGGAAATACATACAAGCCCCGTCGACCTACGGGATGCCAACAACATACAGTACATCGTCAACCTGTCATTTTTGTATGTACCAATCTACTTAAATGAAGGGGCTAAAAAAAGAGAGGAAAGATTCCTACTACAGATAATTTCAAGTACTATTATTCCTGTCAATATCCACTACCAACTAGGATGTCATGCATTTCTGACTTTATGAGGTATGGCATAACACTGGGAGAAAGCAGTATTTTCCGCAAAAGAACCTTTCCCTATTTGGTATGGAGTATTCCATGAAGGTATGCATTATATACACACTGCACAGTCTAGTCACCTTCAGCACTTCGCAGTTGATATTGTCTCGTTGAAAACATATTTTTTTGATTACCAACATAGATCGGTTTGATGAAACGGCGTACATCAAATAGGAATGAAAAGAAATCAAGAAAGGACTACTCGTCTCCATTAATCATAAGAAAATATTATGATAAGGCAAAACACTCATGCAATATGGATTTTTCCGTTATACAGAAATACCTTGTTTCCTAGGACATCACATCAGTGATGATGATATCACATGTACTACCCAACTACAAGTCAGAAAGTGATCCATAAAACCCAACCAATACTGAAACAACTCTGCAAGGTGAAATGCAAAAGGCTCAATTCATGCTTCCTCTGCTGCAACAACGTAAACGTAATGATAAGAACCGCGTTTTTTGACTCCAACTCAACTGCATGGCAATCTTGTTGAATATGTATTTTGTACACCTGGATCCGTGACAGAAGTAGATATCAACCACTATTTCGAGAAGTTTCGGAGCTTTGAAGGCACACACGTCCAAAGCAAAGTCCTCGATGTCACGTCAAATTTTCACACACGTCAATACTGACAGATCGACAACAAGCCCAGTAAAGTAAGTACATTCGAAGCTAGATTATGATTGGTGTACTATCATAGGCAATACTGCCTCTAGTTGTATTAATATTCTCCTGGTATGCATAGAACCTACGTATGTATAGCCGCCTACGGAGAATACCAAATCGCATTTAATGTCGGCTTTGGCAGGTATACAAGTACGTATGCATGAGGCAAATAAAAGCGGCAGTGTAATCTGATTAACTTTTGAGAACGACGAACCTGAATAAAATCTAAAGGGTTATTCCAGACCAGGTATGCATTCACACACACGGATGCAATTACTTAGTACGTACCTACTTTAAATCTATTTGCAATTTACAGGGTACTTGAGCAGGGCACTCGTTTCCCCCCGTAAAGATGAAAAACAGGTAATCCAACGCAACGATGGATAATGTCAATTTTATAATAAATTATGAATATTACTGTCTGTATTTTTCCTTTCCGCCTACAGAGAAATTCTTTGAGAGAAAGTGATACGCGTTAGAAAAGCCCATATTCCTTGGTTTATAAATATCTCCATTCTATGACAGTTCTGACTCTAAACAGACAGCCTTCCAAATGACAGCTATAGGCGTGAAAGCATGGAGTAGGATGCTTAAACCGATGCGATGATATGACGGAGGAAATCCAAAAGTGATACTTGAAAGGAAAGTTATGAGTCCCCATGAAGTAATAACATTAAATCAAAAGGAGGAAACTGATTGTATAAATGAATGTTTCAAGCTGGTTGACATAACAATATATATGTTCCCATAGATTCTTCAACTCAATAGATTGGCTCTTCGGCTCTCATAACTGTCCTAATTAAAGTTCCCATATCACACATCTCACTGCTCTGACAACCAAATGGTCGAATCAAATTTTAATGGTTTAATGAGATCAAATATATAATATTTCCAACGCCAACTCGTCAATCTCAAAAACAACAAAGCAATCCGATGAAATATGAAATATTCATTTATGCGTCTCCTGCCTTCGCACAACAGCACTTAACCAGCTTAATAGAGTTACTGACACCCTTCAAGATCCCTCACTTTCTGGAAAAGAATCAAGTGCCGGAGGATTCACACTCGCTATTAAATTACCTACGTATAGATACTCACACACTTAAATACTTCCCATCCCACTTGAACTTTGACTTTCATCCTCCGAGTAAAGATTGGCACTTATTCCACTCAAACGAATCAAAATACTTAAATAGTCCATAATATTTACAAGTACCTTCATCATCCATCCCCTTCTCTAGCTTCCCAATTTCCCTCGTTATTCGTTATTCATATCATCCGTAAAACTAGCAAGGTAAATTTTACAAACTTTACCAAAATTTGGTACCGTCCAAGTATCAGCAAACAGGCTCAATACTTCTATCACCAATGAGCTGTCTCCTCATTCTTCTAGCCTATTAGGAAAATGGGAAATCAAAGTCGACGTAATAGGAAGATTGGTTGATTTAGAAACTAGTGCTAAGGAAAAGTTGCTAAAATGTCATACGACGGACAAGCGTGGGCCGTAGACTTGTCGTGGGAAGGCAGCGTACGTGTGAAATCCTCGACACAGATTAACAGATTAGCTCCGGAATACTCTTGATGTAAAAATCCTTTAATTAGAAATTCAAAAAAAGTACCTCTGCCCACAGAAAAAACTCATCAGGGGAAAAACCCTACTAATCCTTGCAAATCTAACGGGGAAAAGTTACTCCAAGTAATCTGATTTCAAAAGAGAGGAGAGACAAGCAGCCGTCGAAAGCTAATAGTTTGGGGTCGACACTAATATTCCCTTCGCAAGTGTACCAGTGGATACATAGGTACTTGTGCTTAGCTCCTTACGTCTACGTCCAAAGATAAAATGGAAAGATTTTAAGTAGCAGACGCACCCCACGCAGTTACGAGACACGTCACAGAAACTAACGAGGCCGAGTGTATGGTGGGCACGGTTGCAGAGGCAGACGAAGCAGGACAGGGCTGTAGGAAGAAGCTTCAAGCAAGATTCACACCCGCAAGAACGACAAGAATACTAAGTAGAAATTGTTGAGAGAAATGACAATCGGAGGCAGGAGAAAGTACATGGCTGTGTGAAATTAGTAGTGGCGTGAGTCATTAGAAAGTTACATGGCGGAATGTCTAGTAGAAGCTGAGATGAGAGTGGAAAGTATATCGCTGAATATTTTATAATTGTTTACCTTGAACTCGGGGACTTCTATGCTGAGTCTCAAGTCTGAATCAAATTGTCTGTCTACTTTTGGTCAATCTGTGAGTCCAAGGGAAATGGATTTCTTGGATCAGAACTTTTTGACATCACCCAAGGGCCCCAAACATTGTCTCCATCTTGTCCTCCGGGGGAAAAGCGCGTTGATTTCTTCCTTCGTCCACTGAAATCACATAACATTTTTAGTCAAATTGACACACATCCATTCTTTCTGTACGGAAGACTTAGACATTTATCTCTCCAGTAACAACTACTTCCAAATACTACTAATGGATATCAAAGTATAATTGATAACCAGGTCAATCAAACATGTATGTACCTATCTATATGGAATATGACCGTATTTCATTATTAGCATCATGTCTTTGCCACAATTATTGGGTATACTTCCTTATCCTTGACTTGTGGTTACGTGGGCATGCAACGAGGGAATGCATCTTTCATATAATAACAGAGCTTCCAATGTTCCAATAGTATTTTTGGAGTCCACAATAATTTTTCCTAAACTCATACATGGCATTTGTGCAGAAATGTCAGGACAGGTAATAAATACCTCAGCTAGGTGTAGGTATGAAACAACCACAGTTTGTTCCCAAGGTGGGAAAATTAGTGTAAACCCCTTGAAATATCATTATTAATATATTTTATCTAACGCATCTAGTCCCTCAATCTATAATTCAAGCCCTTCCACCGAAGATACGGAACAGGAACAAACTTATTTTCTCACTAGTCAGGCACAACCTCCAATTCCCCTGTTGTACCAACTTTAATCTTTTATCTTTTAAGCCTTAAACCGTGTCCCGTGGTACATTTACGGTCTACGTGAACTCCTGTACAGAAAATATGAGACACTTTCTAATGTACACAATTTCTACACCTACCCGTGCGGTAGTAACACTAATTCAACAGAAAAACTATGTACAAACATACATCTGATCTGCATTCACAATTCACATACAAGAACTCAAGAAGGGAACATGGAAATCCATTCATAATATTATTCACTGATTGGAAAAGACAAATTCCCTTCTTCTCTTCTGCTTCCAATACTATGTGGCTATGGTGTGGTCGGGGTTGTGGTAGGTATGTGGGTCATGAATTACAAAACGTGCAGGAAAATTAAGGGGAAGAGTAACATCAACTTTGTTTTGTCTCCGTATAATTAACGCATGTTACCATCATGTTATGCGTGGTAAAATGTATGCAATATTACTACTGTAGCTGGTAGGGGATGAAATAGCCTGTCAATGCCAGCGGCTTAAGAAAAAATAAACATGGAATTGTACTCGGAATTACTCAGAATTCTAGTGTATTGACTTGAACTGAAGAGAACTAAACTGAACCGTATTGTTAGTAAGACCTTTGGCTTGCCGTTACCCGTTACCACCACGAAGGCAAGACCTAATATTTGATTTCATTCGCACTCTGATCTCATGCATGAGAAATCAGCATATAATTATAGCACAACATAGAGTCTCATCTTCCTCACTCGAATATAGACGAAAGACATACTGTGATGGCTCTAGAGCCGTCCTGCCTGCACGCGTTAATGAATTCAAAGGGAAAGTTGGTACGACTGACAAACAAAATGGAAAGAGCTTATTTACAATTCCTGTGCCGCAAGAATAATCAAACACCTATCCATCCATCCATTTCTAGGTGTAAATACCTTTTTTTAAGACTAACACTCTAACAACAATTACAGCAAAATATTTTGTGTAGAGAGTTGACTTTGAATTATAGATGTGTATAAAAAAAAATAGCTAGAGAAATACTTTTATGGAGAAAATTGAAATCTTCACTAACAATATATCTACCGAGCAATATGGATTTTAAATGATTGTTTTGTTTCACTTACATTTTGTCGAAATCAATTAGACCGAATCCTGGTGATAAATCATTGTGATTTTGCCATCCCCGAACCCGATGACCATTGTACTTTTGGAGAGCCAGCAGAGTTTCTAACTCCGCTAATCGCTGGTCGGACTGCCTTTTCTGTCGGTTGCTATTAAAATCAAAAAGACACCCCATCACATCACACATTTACTCGCGTCAAACTATCGATTTTTACAACGAAAGCTGATTTCATAAATTCATATTCAAAATCTCAAACAAAAACAACAACAGCAACAACGAGTGCAAGAGCAACAGCTGTATTATGTACCAACATTACATCAATCGCAAATTCCATCTGTACATTAAAGGATAAATCATTGTGAACTCAGTCACTTGTGGTGACAATCCGTTCCTGGCTGTCCCATCATGTTGCTCACGTCACATACAATTTCCTTCAAAGGATTCAGCTCATGTCTACCATCTTAGGTATGTATATCGGCATGCACTACTGTAGTGTCAGAGTCAGTCACGCATATCTGTCATCTCTAGTGTGCTCGATGAAGTCAAGTTAAATGAAACAGAAAATAACTATTATCTTGTTATGTCCCAGTCCTTCAGTAATTCAGTGTACTTGTTGCTGCGTATTATTTCGGAGTTCGGCTATCCAGCTCGGTATTTGATTACCTTGACTTAACTAGGACTAAATAGGAGGGCTCCCCCGAAAGGAAATTACCATGAGCAAATAAGGCGTACAAAATTTCAAATGTCTATCCCGCTATGTGTGTACATACATAGACAAATAGTGCGTCGTGGGTATAAGTTAACTTATGAAAAATTGATATGGAGGTTGCCACTAAATTTTTCACGGGATTTTAATTGATTCTTATGATGTATGCTGGGTTTCTTACTCCCTTACACATGAAAATAATGGAGTCATAACTCTAGTCTATCAAGTTCTTGAGGTCGCATCGTATATAGGTACATAGATACACAGGATTCGCAGAATAATATGAGGCACGTCTGCTAGTTTTTTCTACAATACAATTCTATTGATTTATATCACAATTAAAGTTCATTGTCACCTTTTAGTAGTAGTTTACGAGCAATCCAATCTCATGAGTCAACACGTTTGTCTATCGTGCCACAGCTTCTGCTAAACTCACTAGTCAGACTAACTGCCTTCATGTCATCTACTTACTGTGGGCGAAACAATGACGCTTGAACTGGTTTCTGGTAAAATACTTGACTGCTCACTATTTAATTGTAAATGAATACACGTGTCCCCAATCCCAATGGAAACACCAGCGTCATTTGTACAATTCCCTTTCCGAATTCCCGATAATCCCAACGTTGAAATGAAAGAAACCACAGAGTCACAACCTTGTCAAGCGGTTAACTAGTCGTTTGGGGATTACAGAACGTGTTGAATTATAGCTTTGTGAAATATAAGATTGCTTTAAACCAGTCTCTTGTTATCCTTGTAATCATTTTTAAAATGTTAAGCATAATACATATGTGGAATATGACAGAGTCTCTGACGTCATGCCTAGGAAATCCTTCTCACCTTTCCCCTATTGTAGTTGGTTATATGCGTTAATCGAAGGTAGGCAGGTACTACAAATCCAGGGGAAAGTAGGAGCACGTATGAATCAGCACACAAAAACCCGGCTAACAACTTAGCTTGCACAAAATTGTATGTACAGTCAGACTGTCATTGATTTTGTGCTCTTGGCTCACAATTGGTCAATCAGCAGGGTAAAGGTTGAGAAATCGTAAAAAAAACGAAAATAATTATGATAATGGACAGATGAATTCGTCATCCTTAAATACAGCTACCTCAGCACGCTTATTTTTAGCAAATGTGGCGCACTCCTCCACGCACGTCTACTTGACTAAATCTCATTAAAAAAGGATGCGTTTTTAATTGGAACCCACTTAAGGCATCCTTGATGCGTATACTAATTGCCCTTTGAATATGTTTCAAATGAAAAATGCATCCTTTTTAATGAGATTTGGTAGAGTGTGCCCATTATTGGAGTCAGACGCTACAATCACCCTTAAAATTAATAGTGAAATAAAAATGATGGATTACGTCAAACAAAGGCAATAAAATAAAACTACATAATATTCAAGCCAATGCAATGCAATGTAAGACACGCAGACAAAGTTGTAATAAATATAAAAAAATACAAATGCTTAGTATGTAAAAAGGTCGACTTACATATTTGAGGGTCTAGCTGAGATGATAGTAGCAGCTAGGATGAGTATCAAAGTACTAATAGTCCAGAATTTATTCATGTTGACTGAGAAAGTTGAGAGTGCTGAGGAAGTGGAAGAAATCAAAGAAAATTTCATACCGTCTCTCAAACAAAATCAAAGGATGACGACGACGACACTGTCGTGTGGAAGTGGTTGGAGGGTGAGTCCTTCTGGAATTTTTGTCTCTCTGTATTTTATTCACTATTTGTATACTCAGTGATGAGATTGGTGGAGACTTGACTCAAAAAAGAAAAAGCGCAAAGACCATATACACTTTACTACTGCGGTGCGGATCCTCCAAGTAAAGTCACTATTTTGAGGAAACAAATTAAATTCACCGTAAATTTTATTTCCTGCCGACTGGAGCTGGTAGCTGGTAGCTGGTATACGCACTATATATTATATAAATGGGAGAAATTTCAATAGTCAGGACGGGAGACTGTCAATGACTGGGCTGGGAGACTTTTCGAGTAAACTTTAATAAGCGCAAATTGTGAGGAGAAGACCAAGACAAAATAAAAGTCAATATAGAACTTCTTCTTGGGACACAGAGACACAGACTGTCTTATTCCTTGACGCTGACTTGACTGGGACTGACTTTTGCACGAGCAGAGACTCAGGTAGAGTGGAGTATTGTGTGGCGAACCAATAGTTTATATTAGCAATCAATGTAGACAAGTTGGATGAGCGAAAAGTGAGGGAGAGAGAGAGAGAGTGAGCAGGGAAAAAGTTAAAACGAATTCCCTTCTGTACTGTCGATTTGTTTCGTTCAAATGAGCGGAATTCTCTCGAGACAGGGCTTTATTTATAAATATATGGGATGACGAGAGCAGTCACTGCGGTTGTGTAAAAAAGTCCCAACTCCAACACTTCTCACTCTCTCCCAGCATCACCTCAACGCTCTCCCAGAACAAACGTTGAGACGCTATTGAGTGGTTAGCCACCCTACTAGTAGGTACTATAGCCTCCCTTCCAAAATAAAGGGCATCTGACCGAGCACCCTGCCCTGTAGTGCGTATGCCTATATCCACTAATAAATATCATCCATTTCGTCAAAAATATTTCCTCCATAATCAATTCATTTCCACATTACCTTTACACACATAGAAATAAATGCGAACCCGAGCCAACACCAGCACCAGCGAACTACAGTACAGTTTGTAAGCCAGCTCAGTGAGGAACATAAGGCATGAAACATGAGTGGGTTTAATTGGAATGATTTCGGGTGATTAAATGTAATGTGATGTGTGCGTTCATGTTAATGTCGGGAATTTAACGCAGTGGAAGAATGTCTACTTTAAATTTCAACAAGAATTATAATAATTGTTGCCTCTCAATGGTTTCTTCAAATCATTTACATGGGAAATTACTAGACAATTACTGTACACATGGTTATGTATATATTTGGTGGTATACAAGCTTTGTGGAGGTACATTTAATATCATGATAGAAATTAGTGTTTGGTACACACAATAGGCACTTCCTTAAGCAACTATCGCTCCCTAATAGTTTCTAATATTGAGCTGGATCTCTCTGTATTGTTGTAACAATAATAACAACAGCTACAAACGCAGGCATCACAAATCCCATTAACCATTAGCCATTATATGCAGTATAAGCTATAGTTCATTTTCCAAGGGGGAAAACGGGGATTGTGCTCATGCAACTATGAAATAAATCGTTAGGAATTCGAGGAATAAAATGTATGCTAAATCCTAGTCCTATATGGTTTATTTCTTTCGAATTCGAATTTGAATTCGGAGCTTCCTCAAAAGCTCACGTCTGGATGTGAGGTCCAAAGAACAAGGACCCAATTAGCATTGTATGAACGTGACGTGTACATGCACTCAAAGTCAGTTCCTAGCACAATGGAGGAAAACCAAGTCTTAGGGAAGTTAGATAAGAAATTATTCTGGTTGTATCTTCTCCCGGGTAATTATAACTTTAACTAATTTAAAGGTTTGGAAATTAATTCAATTTACTTGTACCTATATATTAATTTGTCAACAGGAACGGTTTCTGTAGTACACAGACAAGGTTTATTTTTATAAAATACAAATACAGAGTTGCTTCCAGGTCAACGCTAATTGCACTTTTAATAAAGAAATTAAATTTAACCTCTTTTACAATTAAATTTCACTGCAGCAGCGCACCGTATAAATTGAATGTATGTATAGGTAAGTACCTACTATGTTGATATTCTTGCCCCACTTCCTTTTGAAAATTGGTATTATTGGTAAGGCGGATGCAAATAGAAGAAAAGAAGCTCCATCATACTTAAATACTTATATAGTTCATAAACATTGGGGTTAAATTGATGGACCACCTCGCCCTAAGACGTTGTAACAAAAACCTACTATTAGTGTTCTATAAAAAATTGATTTAACCTCATTGTACCTAATTGTCTTATGGAAAATTTCATGCAGATCCTTGAGCCTAATGCATTTTGGCAAAATTCAGGGTTGTTTTTAAAGGTCTAACAAAATTATAACAATGAAAAACATATGACGCAAAATTGATGGAACTTTCAAAAGATTCAATGCAAACTTCAGATCTACTATTGCATAATGCATTAAATCGACTTTTTTCCACCTCACAAAATATCATGTAACCCAGGCTTCTCTTAGTAAGGTGTTGGGTGTAGTATGTCATTTCAAAATATTTGATTTTACAAACGTGTTTTTTAAAAGGATTTGAAATTCAATCGGTAATTGAATTGAACTGAACCGAAAGTAAGTATGAAAGTTGACCTGACTGGGATTGAATGATTGAATGCCTATCCACAGCTATACAGTCATGGGATTCATGGCCCGTTGAAGGTAAAGAATATAAAAGGAAGTATAAAATGCATCTACTTGAAGAATCCATTAAATATTGCCTATTAAACCGCAACCTATTTTTAAAACAAACGATGTTGAAAGTTGTAATCATGCACGTAGTAGATGCTTGGTATTTTAGCACAGAAGCTACGGTCTTCATTTCACATTGGTTGAGTTGGGAGGTGTGTCTGGAGTGTGTTTAAGGAAAATGGGGCATATTGTGGATTGTAGGACCTGACGTCAGCCTTTGCTCAGCTGCTGCTTTAGTCAGAAGGAATCATAATTGACACGACAGTAAAATGTATTGACAGTTTTGATCCTTTAGTATAGCTATAAATGTATAAATGCATATCTGTGATTTTCTGCAAGGGACCCGCTCTGGTCACGTAGACATGTCAGTAATCACAGTACTAATTATTTTAAATGGACTATTTTTATCGATTTTCTTTTTACTGATAGATTTATCTTCATTACTAGGGTTATCAAAGGGGCATTGTTTCCACACAAAGACACACATTAAGCGGAAGATCTGTAAAGCACAACTAACGTTTGCGAAATGACACGCGAGTTTATACTGCAATAATAAAATGTAGACGCAAGTCAAGATAATGATATGTAGAAATGGAAATGACTTGGAATACGCTGTCCTTGTCACGTCTCAGAGAGTGAACGCAAAACGCAACGCAACGTTTTCCTATTCCTACACGGCGGGGAGAACCACCTACACTCAAATACATTAGGGCACCCATCTATTACAATATATAAATAACTTTATGACTTAGTAATCATACAATTAAGTTTTCTAAACTGCTGACTTGATGTGACTAAAATACTGAAGCAACATACAAAAAAATGCTGGGGATTCACATTCATCTCAATGTATTAAGTTTAAGGATGGCAGTATAGAAGATCATAGAAGCTAAGATTAAATGAATGAAATAGCTGATGAAATGTCATCATCATCATCACGGTCCTCATGTGCAAGTCTGAACTTGACGAGCTGACAGTGTTACGTCAGATTTAGAGCTGGTTGATGGACTTTGCTAAAGCATCGCATGTTACATTGTAGGAACTAGCAGGTAATCATATTCACGTGCGTAGGCTCTGGATTTGGAGTTTGGATCTGTTGGGCTGTTGCTGTTGTACAGTGGATTTATTTACAAGCTAATTCAATAGCGTATTTATGACTCATCCTGTGGATGCCTATTTTTTGTGCATCCTCAATGAACGCATAGTTACCACGGTCGGTTCGTACTCCATGAACTTGCTAATAGATTATGTAATATACCATCAGCGTACGTTTTCATGACCACCGTTCGTTTTCTTCTTCCAGTTGGCCTTCCTCTATTCATTGTACGTGTATAGGAAAAAATTGTACGGGAAAACGTTTTCGCATGCAAAAAGGAAGCACCAGTGCAATGAGCCCCGCTCGGTCAGTACTTTGCTGCCACAAAAGCTAACGTTTGTGTCTCTTACCCTCCTCAGAGACTCTGCATCTTGGGGATGGAAACAAGTAAATCAGGACCAAGGTTAGCGGATTGTCCAATACGATGTTTTGTATTCTCGTTAGGTCAATGAATGTTTGGGTAGGAAACGTTTAAGAATCTTCAGATGAGACTCTGCTGCCTCAAATACTCAAATTAAACTTAGATGAGCTCTAGTTTCCCAAGCCAACAGCAATACCAGCCCAGTCCAGTTCGAACAGCAAGTAAACACATAATGGTTTACGACAAGATCATAATAAAGAATCACTACTAATGTACTTTGTATACTCAGTCTGTATCCAGCTATAGGCAGTGAATATATGCAGGACTTGAGAAACTAGGTGAAATGTTTTTCCTCTGGTAGTGAAAGTCTGAATGGCCTTTTCTGAAGAACCAGGAAAATAGTTTCCAAGTAGAACTATGCATGTAGGTAATGGTTTACAGGGATATAATGGGCATATCTGTATTACCTCTTCCGCCTACTCTTTTCACTAAACGGAAAGAGCTGGAGAAGACAGAAAAGAAGGGAGGCGATGGATAGTGCATCTGTGTTGTTGTTTAATTCCTCTGTTTCAAATCCAAAAGACTAAACTCTCCGTGACTGAATTTTTTCCAAGGGCTTGAGACCAGAGACATTACTTAAATGCTTACAAGACTTTTGTTTCACAGAGAAGTTTTCCGCAGCCCGAGTATTATTATCACCACCTTCGCACCCACAGATAGCTCCATTAAATATTCACGGGAACGCCGAACGGGAGCGCTATAGTCTATAAACTATAGTGAAATAGTTCAGATACGCAGTACTTCAGTCAAAGTTTGGGTACATTATACACACACAACTTACAATTACAGATACAGAAAAAGAAAAGATTCCATTACCCGAATCTGGATTACAGGACCCGGAACTAATGAAATATGGAATTTCAGCTCCAGGGCCGCAGGGCTGCGTAGCAGCTGGATAAAAATAAATGTGTACGCAGTCCTATAATGCAAAGGAAAGTACTACGTAGTAATCAGAGTTAACTTTTGTAATTCGAGTGTGAAGTCGCACTTTCTTTATCTGTGGTTAGAACGTGTCTTAGACCTGAAATTCTGCCACTTACAGTAATAATAAGGCACTCAGTGGGTAATATACTGTTCACACTCACAAACAACACTGGGTTGATACGATACGGGGTTAAATTCTCGTTTTGTCTGAATTAGCATGGATAATACCTTTATAGGGCTATATAGAAGGCACGCGACACGTGGCTTGTCACAACGCAAGAAAAACTGATTTAACAAAAGCATTTTTAGCTATCGCAGTTGGCAAAATCTTGCAGCCGATTAATATTGGCAGGTCGGCTATGCATTCTTTTCCATTGGTATGTGACGAAGGCACGTCTTGTTTGTATAATATTTGTTGTAGTTGATAGTGTTTGGACTTGAACGGACCACGAAGGCAATTGCAACAAGAAAATACCGACGTCAAAAAGAATGCCATATACTTCCCACGTATGTACCTACATTGCCTTCTTTTTATAGCTAAACTACACTCCTACACAAGCAAGTGATTAATTTAGTTCAATGTACATACATATGACTGATTACAGAAAGGAAAAGCGGGTATCCGAAGCTAAGTTCATCGCAAAGAGATTTTTCATCTTACACGCTGGAATATGGGTCAAACTAACAATAAGCCTGTACAGAAAGTACAACTACAGTGTCAGGTAGTCGAAACTCACAGTTCACACAGTAACCCCAGTGTTTGCAACGTACCTTTATGTCGTAGGCCACAAGATGCTATTCATAGGCGGCATTTGATCTAGAACTCTGTCTCACAGAGTTGACCTACTGCAGTTGTAGTTCAGTAGACGTGGACCATAGTCGATCTATCCTACTATACTTGTGATGGACGCCATATAGATGTGTAACATTGGACTGATTCAATATGATGCTCATTTTATTGAACTGTTGTAAACTCCGGTCTGGACCCAATATACGACGCGTCCTTTATGACTAATAAACAACTAACAAGCAACAACAAATCGAAATTAAATTTTAACATTGCTGGGACTATCCACTCAATTTCAGGTTCCTGTGGCTGGTGGGATTATACGCTCAAGTACTTATTATGCACCCACATCGGCGTACTGACAAAACGTAAAATGTCATAAACCGTAGCATTAATAATCACATTGTGAGGGTAGCTCTCTACTACATGTACTTATTGGGACTCATATGCTATCGAACTTCCGTCGTCTATAGCGACACGTGGAAGGGGAAGCACACATGAGCTATGGGTAAATAAATATTTCCTTATTAATACTTTCCCAAACCATTAAAAATGAAAGTTTGTCTCTACAAACGGAATGGTGTTCAAAATTTACACACGCTCCAGGATGTTTTCCGTGTGTGAGAGAC
Organism: Dicyrtoma fusca; assembly: GCA_034695205.1. NCBI lineage: Eukaryota > Metazoa > Arthropoda > Collembola > Symphypleona > Dicyrtomidae > Dicyrtoma > Dicyrtoma fusca. Next base: position 10,906 of record JAQFZC010000593.1, on the reverse strand, counting down.
TATTGATCGGGACTCCTTTAATTGTGTGCATTAGTTCATAAGGGAAATATTAATTTCATTATTTCTGAGAATACACTGCTTTAATGTGTACTCGAAAAGTTGATATCTCTAAATGAATTGCTTGTAAAACTTGTAATCTCCCTATGCAGAGCGGAAGAGCTAAATATTAAAATTTTGACGTTTGTCCTGCTCAATTCATTTCTGTTTTGATGATACGTGGATAGAGAATGGGAAGATTGCTTAGTAGGAAACTCACTCTTAATTTCTTTTTCCCGTGAATTTTATCTAATACTATTTGCCCTTAAATATCCAATTAATGACAAAGGTTTATACTATTATTACAATACTCTTAGGAAGATTGAACTTCAAGTCCCACGATTTACGGAGGGGCAAACTTTTCTGATTAAAGGTACAAAAGCTCTTTGATGCTTTTCGAGGAGCTCAAAAACAAAAATAAAGCAACTGCTTTGATTTGAAGGGAAGGTTTTGGGTCCATGGCGTGGGTATATAGTACAGCTCGATCCTGTAGTGACGCGGAAAAGATTGTTGAAGCTGAAGGATAGTTGGGAAAATGACATCCTTATTCAAGGATTAATATGCCTGTGACAAAGGTGAAGGGGAATAGAATATTTGCCACTTGAAACCGTTGACTGAGTCTTTGTGCGAGAGAGAGACAGGAGAATAAAAAGAGGAAATCAGAGAGGCTGTGAACGAGGGAAGCGGGGAAAAGATGAGACGAGGAGTTTCCGTTGACGTCAGGGGCAAGTAATCGAAACTTATTTTATAGATGGTCTTGTCTAAAATAAAATGCCAAATAAAAGCGTGGGTGCTTTTACATTTCCAATTTTTCTGGGTTATTTCCTTTCTAGCCGTCCTTAATCACCTTACGGAGGCTGCGGACTGACCATACCGGTCCCGATTTAGTTCACTGCACTACTGCACAGCACCAAGCCCTCCTGTTTTGAAAGACATTACGGCGGTCGCCATGTATACCAATGCCTATTTATGCATGTAAGGATCTAGTTGGTCAGGGAAATCTTCGTTCTAGGTAAGTACTTAAGCAAGCCAGACGAGACGAAGAAGGTCTTAAGTGCATTTTTAAATGTTTATGTACCTAGTTGCAGAGCTATTGTACTGTGCAGCCTGCACTTCTTATTCTCAGCCCCAATGAAGTCATAATTACGTTCCTATGCCCTTTAGATAGAGTTTAAAAAGAGATTCGCAAAGCATTTTTAGTTTCCATAAAATCTAGATAAACATTTACTTTTACTTTGACGTTTATTGCTACACTACACTGATTGAAGCATATATAGGCCTGTCCGCGTTCTTTGTGCTGATAACTTGTGATGAGCAATTATTTGCTGTTCACAATTCGATTTGGGTGACAGATGGATTTCCCTAAACAGGAGTGGTATGGCTTTATGGTAAAACATTTTGTTCACGCTGTCACCAGCTATGTTTGGTTTGATTTCAGCTCATTTTTAAAGGGTGACACTTTGTCATGTAACATCGTATAGGTACATACACACGTAACAATTTTGTAAAGAAAAAGGTCAAAACGTCATAGCTAACTGGCACTGTATGAATTAGATACAAGTGCTCGGTTTTGTCATAGTTTGACAAAACATTTGAAAACATTACTACATGGATGGCTCATCCCAATTACTGTATACCCAGTTTCAGCAAGGGATAATTAGGTTGCAAGAGGTATACGGACCTACGAACGACTCGTGATTCATTCGGCTGGACTTGTGTCATTGATTATGGCTTCATAAAAGAGTGGGCAGCAATCCAAGTGCATGATTCAATAATAAAGTTGAAAGACAGACCTGTTTTTGATAGACACAGACTTGTTTTTACTAATGGTCAACACACCTGACACTGACTCCGTGTGTACGTAGTTTCTGTCCAAGATAGCAGTCTGGTGGCCGGTGTACTCGCGTACTCAGTCTTGGTCAATGCAATGCATTTACAACTGTCTCTCTATTTGACTGGATTGAGCATACAAACATTTAATGTGATTTCAGAGTAGTTTTAATTTATGATAATCTATTTGTTTTATTTTGCATACATGCATACCTATTGTATGTGTCAGTTTTGCAGGTTTCGAACGCTTTAGAACGCATTGAGGCACACTGTCCATGTCCATTGGTAAATTATGTAGGCCATAACATAATCACTTACAACTAACCATCAGTCCTGTATGTATGGCTGTACACCTAACATCAGTTTAATGCAGAATGGATTTAATATTTTGCATTGATGACCTCATGAAAGTCTCTCATCGAAGGAGTCTATGGCGTGGAAATGTGTGTATTTGTATTAGTCTATCCATCCAGAATGTACATATTCACGTGCAGAGCTACAGAGGCATTTTCTAAAACCAAGGGGTTAACTGTAGTAACTAAGCTATAAAACAAAAGTTTACTTAATAGAATGTAAATTTCTAGCCATATTTTGTGGATAATGTGATTACAGAATGAATGTAGTGTAAAGAAAGTGTCAAGTTTTAGTCATTTATGAATGCAGACGGAATTCTGAAGTGGGAGGAGTCAAAGTATCTTGGACTTTGGACTCTGGCTTGTACAGAGAGGGAGAGAGAGACAGAAGGCTGACTAGTGAATCATGACTAAAACATTCACTATTCAGCTACAACACTATGTGACCTGTAAGAAGCAATGGATCCATAAGAATCCTTGGTTCTTAATCCAGTTGCAGATGGAAAGTCAGCTTTGCACGTCTAAATGAGTTACGAGGATTCAATACGGATGGGAATGTGTCCTTTACACGTAAGAATCCTCAACAACTTGGGCGCACGTACTCAGTAGTCAGTAGTATGACCTAACATGTCCTGATAAGGCTTTGCTCAAGTTAAATTGAAAGGATGTAGTGTTGTTGGACGGTCTGAGAGTCCAACTAATTACTATTCGACACTCACTACTACAGATAAGCTTTCTCTCGGAAGCGTCGAGAATATTTATTTACCAATACGTATAATAACTTGTTGACGTCGGGGTCGGTATGGAACTCCCACGGATGGATTCTTTTGGCTTTAAAATGACGCTGTAAACAAACATCTAGACACCACGTCATTTGTAAGTGCAAGAAATTTTAATTTTCAATTTGTGAATCACGAAGGAACAGCTGTTAAATCTACATTTAATTGTATCTGCCTTCAGTCGGATTTCCCCAAGGCCGAAGGCTGTGACTGTGTGAGAGAAGCAATTGCATTAGTAATGACACTTAAGAACATTTTGTATTTCGGTTCCGCATTTTACCAAAAAGTTTTGATTCTTGATGAGGATACGATAATCTGTGTTACCTTGATCGTATCGCAACCCGCTCTTTCAATCAGTTCTGCTGTAGAACGTGATTAATATTTTTGACCCAGAATCAAGGAACGGCACTTGTACTCACATTAAGTCCATTCGCCTGAAGCATCGGAAGAGAAATGTATTGCATTGGGGGTTTAAGCTTCGAGTGAAAGCTAAGATTTCATCACTCAGCTCTAAACAAACACCTTTTCCTCAAGTCAAATCAAATCTTATGATTGGAAGGATTTTCTTTTCAATGAAATATTGCTTGGATTCAACTTACACTGACAGCCTTAGCTGTTGATTCTATCCAAAAGCGTTGTGTAAAACTTAAACTTAGACAATAGAGCCATAGTATTTGTTTTACAACTTAAGAACAACAATAAAAGTGAAGATGTGAATGTCCCTCCTTCTGCAATGCCTATACAACTTGAGGGAGCTATTGCGTCAGTCGTAGGCGAAATCCTGAAATCACTCCTCTAGCTCTGGGTCCGTTAGTTTCCCAAAATGTAGATGCTGGATGCTGTATGTTATTATAATATAAGAAACTCCAGCAGATATACCATGTAACATGCTTCAAAAGCAACAGCCTACTTTCAATTCACATTCTCAACTCAAGTCATCGCCCACACTACACTCCACTGTGAGACCAAGAATTGCTTTAACGTCAAAACTATACAGCTACCGCAAAGAATCGTGAGGCTCTTTCCCAACAACCCAGACCAGACAGAAGTCTAGAAAAGTTCCCTCAGTCTTTTACAAATGGTGTTAGATACAGAATTTAAATTTATTTATTAGTATAACAATTCGTTGGGAGATATAATACAAAAAAGTAGGAAATACTGTAACACCTACAGACCTATGTACTATAGCAGAGGTAAGGTGCATATAGCATTCCATGATTTCCCACAATCACAATCCCATTCATATCATGTTCCGTGCAATCATGCAGCAAAGCACGTACAGTATAGCTAGATGCGTACCTTCCAACATTTTTATAACTGTAATGCATAATACACAGGAATTCCTGTTGTTTGCTGGATAAATAAATTCGAACTAAGGATAAGGGAAAGGAAAATGAAATTTTTAAAAAAGTCAACGCACTCCGCACTCAACGGGTACATACATTGTAAATTTTTTTTATCGTTATTCGCATTTATAATGGTTAGTAAACATCCTACAGAATACATACGAAGGTGGAAAGTTCCCTCTTTCTCTAGTCTGTAATCACAAGCCCACGTAGCGTTGACTATGCATGTTCTGTATACATACGATAACAGTTTGAGTGGAGAATGGTACAGGTTCGCTTACTAGTTAGATGGGTCCAAGGGAATTGAGAGCTCTTTTGAGTCATTGTGAAAGGGAATCATAATAGAAAGACTGACAATAAGATTTGCTATGAGTTTTGGTGAAGGAATTTCACTGGCCGACCCTGCTGTTAAAAACTTCCAAAGCCAGGGTAAGGGAAAGCGCTCACTCACAATTCTAACTTGTTGAATTTCAGCGTCAACCTGCGCTGAAAGGTGTGATCCAATTTTCGGATAAAAATTTAGATTTTTTTTAAGCAAACCTATATAATACTTACCTATATCTGCTTATACTTGTAACAGGACAGGAATCAGGTGAACCGAATCCATATACGTCCTACCAATACCAGAATGAACTGCGTAGCAATCTTACAGATGTCACACTGGCAATATGCGAATCCGACTGACGTCAAAAGTCGACGGAAATCTGAGATTTCTTTTATGCTAAAATATTCCATGGGACCCAACTAAAAGTAGGTACCTACCTAAGCTTAAACCTGGTTGTGGAATTTACATTCAGGAAAATTCGGGCGGGAAGCAGGTTTATTTTGGTAACATATTCACTTGTTTTTTGAAACAAAAATTTTATTTACGAAAGTATACAGAGGAATTTATTTGGACGCATTACATATTTGTAAAAATAATGTTTGTTATTCTTTCTCAGGACAGTCAAGTGAACGAGTGATGGAAGGAAATGGGGCTAAATGTATACAGTAAAAAAAAAACAAGAAAAGATAGTAGAATTGACAACTGAATACAGTTCTACTTAAAAAAATACTTTGAGATTACGTTCCCTGCGTTCATATTACTGGGAGAGACATGAGATGGAAAAAGATTTCTGTGTGCCCCAATGCTTTATTTACATACCTAGGTAACTCTGCTACGTATTTATATGACAGAAATATTCATAAGAAAGATGATACCACATACCTATAACTACGTACTCGGAAGGAATAGAGGCAGAGATCGAGCAAAGAGTTTTACAAAAACATAAAGTCGAAATCGAGAGATTTGTTCCTACGATTCCGGCATTACTCAGATTTGCCCATAACAGAAACATTTCTTACTCTCCATCCTCCCTGAAAAAAAGGGCTCTGCTTGTCAACCCGAATCCAATTCAAAAACACAACCTCATTTTCTATTCATATTCGTTCCTGTTGTCTAAATAAAATGTGTCCTTTCTCACTCACAGACCTTAAAACCACAGAACCCGTGTGTGTCCTCCGTCATGCGGGAGATTCATGGGCATGGCTGTGCAATTTTTTATACAATTAATGTACAGTATCGACTCGCTAATGGATTTCTTCCACAACTAAAACCTTATGCGACACTTTGGATTCCCAAATTCCAGTAGATGTGAACTAAAATGGGATTTAAGCTCCCACTCAAAGCTCCTAAAATGAAATTAAGACACAGTAAAAACTTCAATGTCTAATAATAGGCATTCACATCACAATCTTGGATATACAATGCTTCACTTTTCGACTTTGAATTTAGGTACTACATTAACATGTCAAAGGAAGGAGGAGTGCGTGCTTGTAAATGCTTCAGTTATCTCCATAAGCTACAACCAACGTCATAGCTGCCATTTAAATTAATAAATCTAAGCTTGATGTGCTGTCATTAGCATGGCACATAGGGACACAAAGTAATGAATATATGTATGAGGTACATGTGTAGGTGTTATAGGTAATGGACATCGCATCGGAATAAAGTGGAATACAAAATACAATAATAAAAACGCTTAAACTATCAAACGGATTAAGAGAACTAATGTGGCTTTTAGAAGGAAGCTAGGATAGGAGATGAAATTCTTCGAAATTCCTATTTTAAGATATTTTTATAGGTTGGATGTTGGATCGTTGGATGTTTCTACAAATAATGCTGGTTTTTGATGAAACATTGTAGAAAACCTATCTGATAGGTGAAGTGACAGAAATATTTAAAAACAAATTACCTAATTAATACCTATAAGAGATTTTTATAAAAGATAAGTTTTTTTTGACTTGATGAACTGACTGACTGAAATAGATTAAGTTTGACAATTAAAGTGCTGACTAATTCAAACTGAACTGAGTTCAAAGGGAACAACGTAATAGATAATTAGCATGGGACGTTCCAGTAGATACTTAGTAAATCTATTTGTTTTTCGTTCATTCTTTGCTTGTTTGATGTATTGACTATATTTAGGTCACTCCCACTCCATTTCCTCAAGCGAGCTTGGTTATGATAGATTCTAGCGTCTTTTCTCTGCCTACACTATTTTGTATATTGTTGAAATTGTTTTGAAAGTCATTCTCGGAATAAATCAGTGCGGGTGCACAATACAGTGAATATACTATGAAACCCAATTAGGCTCTCATTTGGAAAGCATTATAACCCTTACTATGCTTTCCAGATGCGTTGCTAATGCGTTTCGAATGTTTTCAGTTTTCACTTTCACTGGTTTTTGGTATACATAGTGCATACCTATTTGTGGAAGAGAATGCGACTTTTGAACAAGGAGATGGTAAGTATTCCAAGGAAGTCTTTTGAGTTTTACCACCCCACTACTATGCACTATTGCGACTTGATGTTTGTATGTTTGTGAAATGGTTCACTGCTTCTTCCTATATCACGAACATGCGAAATCGTTTGAGGAATTGAACGTATGTTCAAGTCTCTTGAGGAGCTGAGACACGCCAACATTATAATATCCAATACTTTCCCTTCCAGGAACACTTCGTCACTGAAAAGACTTGATGAAGCTTATTTGATCTCTGGATCTGAGAGCTGGTTACGACTCTGTGTGTTTACGCGAGTTCTTTTTGTAAGTGAAGATAGTCTCAGTGAATTATTTAGACTGTATTATCAATTGAATCAACATAAAGACAGCAATCTTAGTTCGACGAAGTCAATTACGACAAATTTCCCTTCTAGATGCAATTCCAACCTGCCCTTCATTCAAATGCTTTCTTCTCGACGGTGAAAGTAAAAGTTGAAACTTTGCTAATCTGCTATTGCTAATACGGTAAGTTTTCTTTTGACTCTATGCTTTTTCTTCAAATTCACTAGCATGGAGCTCCTACGACGGAATGAGGAGGTACTTTCCTTGTAGCACCTAACTAACTTACTGATGTCAAGGAAACAAGTTAAAACGAATTACCCGAGTAAGTACTGTGTACAAGGTAGGGCAAGAGCGTTATTTGCCGGGTTCATGGATCTGCTATGTACGTACATATATACCTAGCTACATTGATTTTAAGTTGAGCTTATGGAGCATGCATGGCCATCATTGCGTAAACTGTGAAATTTAAATTACTTTTTCCATTTTATCCTGTGTTCAAATAAATGCGCAAAGACGAAAGAGATGTCAAAGCATAGCCGACAGGCACTGTACACTTCACTTCGAAATGAAGTTGTAGGAACACCTATACAACTAGACTACGAACAACCCAATCTCATCGTCGCTGATCATTGCATTGTGAGTGGAGGCAAGAAGCGCAAAGCTCTACTGTATGTAATTCCATAATTAGTGTTAAGTTTATATTAAAAGTAAACAGGAAAACATGGGCTACACTATCTGTAATGAAATTTAATTCACAGACAGAAACTGTTTGAAGTACAAGCTCAGCCTAATTTGTGAAATTGCTACTATTTACAGATCACCTATTACACCTACACATCTTCCTACGGTAGCTGGACAGTTCAATCACGGACAATTCACCCCAATTCACCCGCATTCCTTCTAGGATATACCATGCACTAGAATAATATTTTTCCAAGTCTACCACCGCGGTGATGCTAGTGTAAACAAAAGTTCTAGTCTTAGTTCCTCCCATTGCAGTGGTATCAGTATGTTATTATAACTTGTTTAGGAAGTTACTCAAGTAATGTTGTGGGAAATGCGTCTGAACTCTAAAATGATCGCGATTACGCTAAGTGTGTGTAGGTACGTAGTGAACAACGGGAAACCCGGTCTACCCAAATATTTTGGGAGAATATATTCTCACCGAGTTATAAAAACAATTAAAAACCCTTTGCAATTTTCTGTTTATGCGCAGTCAAATCATAAACACTGACAGATAATTAAAACATAATATAGAGTTCATCCTATTATGAATACAAACAAAAGCTTCAAACAATATGTCGTCTGATAAGAGGTAAAATGCGGTAGATCCAACACCGGCTAAAAGCCCGCAAAAAGCATAAATGAGGCTTATATCCAAAACAAAATGTTAAAAGCAAAGTAAGGCAGTGTGCTGGATGTTTCGCACTTTACTTTTAGCCCGCATTGGATCTACCTCATTTTGCTTCTTAGTAGACGATGTGTGTCGAACCTTATTGAATAAACATCTCGGGTGTCCAAAAGTACTTGCACGGAAGCAGCTTCAATTGCAAGCAGATATTGCACCACAGTAGACACAACTATGCCTACCACCCTCTTTCGAAACAGTCAACGGAATGATTCCAAGACAAAAAGACTTCACAAAAGGAAAAGCAATTGGAGTTTACACGGCAACGTTAATTTTCAAACTGTATGTATGTGTGTGTATTTGGACGGTTGGGAATTTGGGAGTTCAGAAGTTGTTTCAAACTCGTAGGAATGCCTTTAAATAACGAAGTGCATATATAGTAGCCAATTGTACTTACAAGGAGCTTAGATTTCCGGGATTTGTGTGCTGCTCAAGGTTCAAAACAAATTGTGAGAGTATTGTTCACTCCGAGTTTCTTGAGATGAAAAAAGACAAAAAAAATATGTTTTCGGAATTGTTTACAATTATTGTCAAAATTGCACTTGAATAACACGCCCATGAGCATCTCAAGCAATGGGAACTGGGAACAGAGTATCAAAATAATATAAGTAAACATCTATACAATGTATTCACAGAAACTAATTGAATGTGTGACCGACCTTTGATGCTTGAAAACAAAGCTTTCTTCCGATTTTTAAAATACAGTACAATGTGGCATCGTTTTTTAAAGTAGTATTCAAATCATAGAATAGAAAGGAACACTGATCAAAGGAAAATATTTGATTCTTTCCAGGACTGTTTTTTTATTTCCATATGTATACCAATAATGGGCCGTGTCGTATGGAATGCGAGCCTTATCATTAAATACGGCACTCAAGGTTTCGTGTGTGGGTTCTACAACGAAACTCATGAAGTCCTCATTAGTATTTTTGACTTTAGTTCTGTTTAATAGTTATCTGATATCCTACTCCATACAATTTCTTGGAAGCACATTATGAAACGGATAAGTATATAGATACCCATATTATGTAGTTCAGTAAACCAACAAAAGTTTTGAGAAGCGAGTCCACAAAACCGACTTGACGACATTGCATTGTGAATATAGTTTGACTGCAAGTACAGAACTTCACAAATAATTTTTAAAAGAACGCAAGTTTCTGTTTTGATACAATTATACCACTTCATCCTTTAAGATAGGCACAAAATTCCAAATAGGAAAGTATGTAGGTACCGACAATTCGGAGAATTCGGAGACATATTATGCAAAACAAGAAATTCCTACAAAAGTTGTTCTTGAAACCAAATCTGGGACAATTCTAGACCGGATAGATATACCTATATTATATGAATATATGTAGGTACCTACTTGGATTCCACAAGTAGGTTAAAGCTCAAGCCTTTCTGGGAATTCGTAACACCCACTGTACAGGTGTTGTAAAGTAGGACTTGCTTGCTAATCTAGGTGAATCTACTACGATGCATAATATTCAAATAATAAGCTATTTTGGAATTAATTTTCTATATTTACCCTAAAAACCGGCATCCTGAGGAATTTTAAAGTGATGTTATCATGTTATTTATACATTTTTTGTAAAGAAAAATATTGCTGTATTGTCGAATTCAAACAACATGATTCATACTGATTTCCAGGAATAGACTACTATATCACTAAAAGCTAATCTAATTAGATGGTAATTTAAAATACCTATACAATACAGTAGTGTGTAAGTAATAGCCAGACTGTTTTTACTGTCTACATTAAATTAAGGTTAGCTAAATTTGCTCTACTCTGGCCATTGTCAAAAGTTATTAAGATTTGAAAACGTTTCCAAGAATTGCGAATCTACAAAAAATTAAGCTTGAAAACGCTAGAGAACATAGAAAACTAATATTTTCTCCAGAAATTTGGTCGGCATAGCGCAAGCCCAAGTACCTACAAGTATACATTAGGTATCCAGATAGTTACTTACGTAATTCACAGAACGAACTGCATTCCTATAAACAGTGAAAAGTTGATCACTGGAAATAATTGCGCATATGTATGTTCATA
>JAQFZC010000592.1:0-45625 GCA_034695205.1 Dicyrtoma fusca | reverse complement strand
ATTTTTTAACATTAGCTTAAATGAAAGCTCCAACCCCCTACCTACCGTCGTTTGCAAACGTCATTTATGGACAGCCCATTACTTCCCAAGCCAGAGAGTCCACGTATAAAAATTAAAAACGTCAAAGTGAGTCAAGTTAAAGCACTTCGTATGGACGTAGTACATTATAGTGGCAGCAGTGAAATAATGCTGTACTTTAAACTAAAAGTAAAGGGAGCCTTGCAAATATGATGTCATAGGATTTGGGTTTCAAAACAGCTTCTAAAAAAGCAAAACTAAAACATGATTTGAGAAAGTGAGAAAACATAATACACGCGTTTTAAAAAATGGCAAAACGGCAAAAACACGTGTTTTTTTTGAAAGAGTGAGGATATTTACACATTGATTGGGAAAAAGTCCTACGTAGACATACTTGAAAGGCATGGGATTGGGCCTGGGCTTTGCAGAAAGAAGGGGCCGAAGCCAAGAGGCAGGGTCATTGTTGTAATGAGCCCAAGATTTAACATTTCACTGATTCTTCCTTATTTTTCCTTTCGTCCTCTGTATATTATGTGATTGCACATTATTGCCCGAGCGTGCTGGCGTGTTTGCATAGTAAAAATAATTATATTCACCAGCCCAGTCTTTACATGTGTACATACGTACCAATCTATCTTCCTTCGTCGTCCGTAGCTCATCTTATGATGTGGGTACTTACCTGATTGTGATCGTGAGTGTAAGCAGTAGAAATATAAGAGCACTATGAGGACTCCCTACACTATACTTTCTGCTACAGTGTTATAGCGTCTGTGCCAGGAATGACTGACTATATTTGCCATGTATTTGGCCATGGTTTTTTGCCTGTAGCGGCGGTCATTTCACCACTTGCTGACTCTGGTAACGAGAGCTGTTTCCGTTGTCAGTAGTTTATGGGATCATCTCATCACTGACTAGCGAGTACATGGCCCTGGTCGTTCTAAGGAGGTACATACATACCTACGGCAGTCTCCTTGAAACGCGGATTGTAGAGCTCACAGCGAGATTTATTAGAGCAGAATTATTATTATTTTCAACAAGTGCACCACGGCTCCGGTTTCGCTTTAGGAATTTTAAGACTATTATATTCTTTCCCTTTTCAAATTCCTCTCTTTTACATTTTTGCCACAGGTATTCCAACTGTTTCGTTAAATTGTGTCATTGTAATGTACGACAACGTTTGGAGTACCGCAGCAGCAGCAGGCCAAGAAAATTCAAAATATACTCGTCTGTAAAACTTAAGAAAAAGAAGAAGCTACTTACTACCAAGACTAAAGGAATACATCCACATTGTGCTTTACCTATTGTGCTATCGCAGTTGAAAAATCTCACTTCAACTCACCTATACATATATTGTGAAGTTCTATCTAGTATTACATAACAAATCAATAATAATATAAAAATGGAAGGAATCGTCGAGAATGGACATGGAAATGTAGTGATTGCCAGCGTTCATCACAACGGTGATCACACAGTGAACGATGTATGGGTGCGGGATCAGGCACCCAAAGAAACATTCTCACCTCAAGACATGAACTCCCTGCCAAGAGCTAATAAGGTAATCCTATCTTCCTTTATACACCATGTACATAGACGTTTTATATCTCGTTAGTGCGATGAGCCAAGATAGCAAGCTTCCATCCCCGTTACGTATTTCCTCAACACTGTAAAATCTATAGCAACGGAACATATGACGTGACATCCTCACAATAAGTCCAAATTGGTCAAATGCATCCAAATAATTTAATTGCCTATATGCATGTGCCTGTCCCAATAAGCGTAGCTGTCACTGACAGGGTGATTGGAAGTTGGAAATCCCTCACTTATTACTGGCTGACCTTATGACAGAGATTGGAGGAAATGTTTCATTTCTAACTCGATGTGGCAATAAAAATAAAAATAGAAGCAAGAGATGTGTACTAACTACATGGAGCTTTACTTACTCAGTTAAATTTTATTGAGAACTGAGAAGGAATGAATGTTGAGCTATGAAGAATGCAATAACAATAATCCGCTCCATTACTTCCAGTTAGACTTTAGCGAGAATTCAAATGGACTATTTAGCCGATTTGAGGGCGCTGGCAGCTTTGGAAGCTAAATGGACAGGATTTATTCGAGAGAGAGAGAGCGAGAGAGAAAGAAACATTTTCAAGTTTCCATCGCATCGTGACGAAGGCTCTGCACAACAACTTTACTTGTTTATTCATGAAATTGGAGCAGAGGATTTCTGTTAGCTGACTAGCTTAGGAGCGTTTTGTAATAAAACCATATTCCCTGGCATCCTCCCTCGTATGCGCCAACGTCAACAGATGCTCTCAACAGACTTGCATAAGTGGCAGAAACAACTGCAAAGTACACTGTTGACTCTGCACCACCAGAGATTTCCAATTCCCTCCTTAGAAAGATGAATATTTTAATTTAATTTCTTCTAATCCGTCCATATTTTACACTTTGCATAATGAAATGAATCTGGCGGTCAAGTCTACGTAGATGGAATAAGAAAGATCCAGAGAACACCGCATGCTTCCATGAAATTATTCTGTATTGCTCGGATTGTATATGTCTCATCAATGGCCAAAGCTGGAACATGAAAGCTGCAATACAGCAGCAGTGGAAGGCTTGACATGCCGTGATTTCGACGATTTATTTTTAATTCGGAACCTTCCCTTCACGTGATTAATTGGAAAGAGTTTAAAGGGTCAGTCAGAATCTATGCTGTGTTCTATGGAGCCTTCAATAGCTTTTCAACAAAACTCCGCCTTCCCTTCTTGCAGTTCATGCACAGCTGAGTGTGGAAACAGCCGCCGTGAAAATATATCGTCGGCCAAGAACCATTCTCACCCAAGTCGCACTTCCACACGTCCCTATTATGTCATCTTGACGGAAGCTCCCAACAGCCAATTTTTTACCCCTGTCTTCGGTTTGATTATAGCTTTTAGCACATCGTGGAGCTGGTATTCACACTTTTCAATAAGCAGCAAAACGGGCATTTAATTTTTTATATAGCAAATCCCAGTACTTATTTAAACTTTTTCAAAATTGAATAACTCGTATTTACACTTTATCAAAAAACGTAAAACAGAAATTCCAACTTTTAAAAAAGTGTAACAGTGATATTTGCACTTGTGGTAAACAAAAAGTTGATAGTTGGGGCTTGTGTCAAAATGCTGCTTAAGAGGGACCGTGGTCTGAACCCATACTGTGCCATGCTTCTTCACCGACGACATGCCCTTAGATACTCATTACACCGACGTTCCCATCGCCCCTTGGAAATGATGTAGAGGTCTTTAGGATTTCCTATTGAATTCATCAACCTTTCATAGCATGGGTTTGAAATGTGCAATTCTTGAACTCCAGCTCGGCTATGCCTTGTTGTTATTCAATGATCAAGTTTGAAATACGTAATAATAAAAATAAATTGGGTTACGTAGCAGACAAGACTTTTCATGCAGTGTTTACTTCCACTGCACTCATTAAACGAGAAACCCTTACAAGAAGGAGCGCAGACTTTCCCATTGGACTGCAGAGAGTATTGTTGGTGTAGGAGAATCCTTTTAAAAGCATGAGACATAAAATGTGTTATAAATCAATCATTTAATTCCTAACTTATTTGACACACCCAGACTGGAACGATCTTCTATTTTTCCAGTTGACTCCTGCTTCTATTGAATTACAGACACATAACTAATCAGGTCTTTGAAAGGGGAAGGGAAAAAAAGTTTAATGTTGCTTCAATGCTCGGCTGCAGCTACTGCAAGCAATAGCATGAGTAGGAGCGCAGTACACTGTACACACATGCAATCGGTAGACCATCAAAAAGTATCTATCTGCATGGGAGTATCTTATCCTTCAGTTTCACTTTAGTTCGTATTACAGATGCAGAGCTCTAAAGAGTCATGCCATGTGTGGCAGAATAGAAAAAAATAAAAAATTTCATCAAGTATTAAATCAACATTACTTACAGTACAGTCGACAGTAGCAGAGAGTAGCACCCTGCATTACATCTCCGTGCAAACTGAAAGTTTAGCGAGAGCAACTCTGATCTGACTGCGGCTATACCCTCGTGTTGATCATAATTACAGGTTCACGTTGAAACATATCAAGCTTTAATTTAATGCACGTACATCCATTATTAAGATGTTGCCCTGTAATCCAAGTGGAAAAAATATCTATCCACATTTTAATTCTCTTCTTTGATGTCTCATTTGATAACTACAGCTGGACTTTTTTTTATATCCGAGGGAAAAAAATGTATGAAAAAAGCCAAAAGTGACGGTTGAATAATCTACGGACTGAGTGCGGGATAAATAGGATCTACATGCATAGTAGTAGAACCCCAGTACCCCAGCCATGTCGTAACCGTTTGAAAACCAGAGAGAAATTATATCATTTGTTAACAAGGAAAAAATCCATTAACAATGAAACAACTGGGCTTTTGACGGAGACTATTACAAGTCCTAGGGAATAGTAAATTAAGAATAGATTTACGGAATTGACACATTTATACTCTGAGAAAACAAGTCTGGTCATCAACATCCGGCTGTACGACTTGGTTGGCACAGCAATAGCCGCATTTGTGATAGCATTTGGAACCTTGCAAATATGACGCCGTGCGACTGGGACTGGGGGAGAGCTTTCAAAATAACCAAAACATGAAAATAAAGTATTAAAAAGCATAAACGTAGAAATGTAAAGTTTTGGAAAAGTTTAAAATGTGCTGTTTACCGTCTTCAAAAACTCAAATCGTGATTTTGACATGTTGGAAAAGGCTAAACCGCCGTATTTCTCGTCTTGAAAAAATGCAAATCATGATTTCGAATCTTGGGAAAAGAGTAAGCTACATAATACACAGCCCTCACCGTCTTGGAAAAAAGAAAAAGTTGATTAAAAGTTTGAAAAGGCTAGCGTTGAATGAGGGAAGTGCTGCCTGCACTCTCTTGCATGTGGCGGATGAAGTAGCGGTGGGTAGGATGCGGCTTAGAGGACAGAAGATGACTAATTCGGCCGGGGAAAGATTTGATAGAGCCACTCATGGTTTGTCCTATGACCTATGATCCTCAGGAGTTGGTGACGGGATGACTGAAGCATTTGAGAGCAGCAGAGAGTCTCCTCAGGACAAACATGAAGAGCTCAATGAGAAGGATTTGATGGCGTAGAATATAATTAGGTTGCCGACGGAGTGTACGAGGCTTCAAATCCATTTTCATCTCTTGTCATTACTTGTAGCATCATAAAGATTTACGTGGAGCATTTTGTCTTGAATAAAAATGAGAGTTGGTCTCAGCCCCGTCCTGTGGCACATGCTTTCGTGCCGTGGAGCCAATTCTGCACTCGGCTGCTAGTTTCTCTGGTGCTTCTGGCTCCCTTGTCCTAGACTACTCCAAGGACGTGCCTATCTACTCCAGGCATTGTATTTTATGCTTAGCATAATGAGATTTATTCGGGCCTCGAAGATTTTTACACGCTACAAAGCACACAAGTGTTGCTGCTCCATAAGTTTGAATTCCAATGGAAGATATAGGATGCCGATGTGGAGATTTTGAGAATCCTCCGTGTTTCCCGTTTCCAGCACAACGGCCCACCGTTCCAGGATTTCATGAGGGAAATGTCGTTATGGAAATTCTACAATATAAAAATATAAAATAGAAATATACCTTCTGCAGGGTGCTCCGTAAGCGTTTCAAAATGAATGAGATTTCCTTCCTAAGCCGGGAGTCTCTGGAATGTAGAAGTAAAAAGGCATCTAATGGTTCCTATTCATATGTACATGTGAGTGTTGGTCGACTGAGGGAGAGAGAAGTACAAGAAGATCTCAATTATGCTGCCGTGCCTGGTCTACTCAAAAAGTCATAGAAAACTTTCTGGCGTGGTCGTTTGTATGAATGGCTACATACTTTCAGTCTTTCAAATGAACAAATGAAATATTAAAAATATATAACTTCCTGCCTTCCTCACTGTGCCCTGGCTCTCATCTCAATGGCGTGTATCCATCACGTAATCTGGAAGCGACTAGGACTCTCTGCCCTGTGTACATACGCCAGGAGAGCTCTTGAGTGGAGAAATGACATCAACACTGCATATACCTACACGGAGTCAAGAAGCTCAAGTCTCTGCACTGGCTTTTATGTCCTCACAACTTGTTTTAATATTCCCGTGCAGTTAGTTGACTGTAGGAAAGTATCCACGTGAAGACGCGGCCCGAGAGCGCCACTGCACTAATCACATAAGCTCAGGCAAGGAAATGTCCAACTATTTAGGAGAGAGCAGCTCTTTTGATTGACGTCATCCATAAAATAAGATTAGAATTTTATGCGCCTTTCATCTGGGATTCGCACACATTATAAATCCCAACTTCACTCCCATTCAAGTACATACTAGTCATCTTTCCCTTCCCCATACTCCTCGGCCCTGGAGTTCCTCTGCATCTCTGTCTCCAGGTACACGGACGTCTCAGCTCCATCTTTTCTTTCCACAGTCATTAGCTTGGATTAGTTGTATCAACTGAGAGTGAGCAAATATAAACGGAAAGTATCCCTGCGAGCTCTTTCAATCCGTAAGATGACTTATGCAAACTTGAGAATGCGTCCAGCCTTCCCTTCCTGTCCTCTCTCATTCCCTCCAGAGACGTGTTCATGATCTCCAAATGTCAAATGGAGCATAAGTATAAAGCCAGTTATTGTGGTGGTGGTGAGGAGCATGTAGTAGTGTCCCAAAAGGTGTATGTGTCTGACCACTGTCTGCATAGGAAGATGTGGACGTTCATTTGTTACTTGATTAGGGAAGTATGTGATTTAAATTAATTAGCACAAGGAAATGGAGGATTTGTAAGTGTACTAAGTATTAGGATGAGGAGTGGGGCGTTGGAGTGGGAGCATGCTAATGTGTGTCTATACAGGTATGGACAGAGATGGTCCTGTACTGTAGGTGATTCTGCATAGAGAGGCTCGTTTAAACTGGAGTTACAGCCTTGGTTTATGAGGTGGGTTGGTGGTGGTAGCTGAGCATGAGGCAGCCATCCACTTATATCTATGTCCCTCCAATTATTTATTCCATGCAATGTGTCTGTTCTTGCATATCCATTCCGTGTCAAGTCTGTAGAGCATTTCAAATAGTCCTACACACTAATTGCTAGCGTGCAAATTCCCTCACTAGTTGGTCCTGTGGAGATAGTGGAGGTGCAATGATACAAAATACAAGAACACAGGTACTTGATCCTGCGAAAGGAAATTATCATAGTACACAAGTGTGTACATTGCCCATGAGTATCTAGTTTTCTAGTAAATTTTGTACATATGTAAAGTGCGATCGTGTAGTGTAATGGACCCCAGGGGCTGTCCATAAAGGACGCTTAAAAGAACGCCTTTGAGCTCCTTTTGAGAAATGGAAACATGGGGATGAGGGAGTCCAAAATTCCTGAAAATTCAAACATTATGTGTGGACAGCCCCCAATGCAATTCTAGGAGAAGGATGATGTGCGTGCGAAAAACTTAAGTGGGCCCCAACAGAGACTCAGTGCTCGCCGCTTCCCTGTCCTTCTCTGTGAGTACACACACACACGAAGCAGTGGCGGTTCTAGACACATTTTAAATGTAGCTCAGCAAAAGAATGGACTTTATTCAACTCGCAATTTCAAAAGGTGTAGTTTTGCAAAAGGTATATGTGGGAAAGCCGTCAATTTTGAATACTTTTCAAACATTGTTGATTTTAAAAAGTTGGTTTCCAAACAAGTGAAAATCTTGAAAAAAGCACTTGTTTTTTCTTGTTTTTGAAAGTAGTAGTCTAAAGGTGTTGCAGTTAGGAATTTTGATATTCTGAGTTTAGGCAGCTATCTGCTCTGCCCATTAGCTAGTACCGCCGCTCCAAAGAAATGCTACGGAACTGACAATGAGATGCACTTGTATGTTTGGAAATTGAAAATAGGTGAGGAAGAATGTCTATCTGTCATCTGCTCCAAGTGCGACTAGAAGTTCATGAATAGGAAATGTCGTGTTCACGCATACGTTCGCTATTTTAAGCAGTCGTCTCTTCCCAACTCTCTTGGACTACGTGATTAGCTTAATTTCCTCCGGGAGATATGCATGGGCCCACAATATGTAATGGACATTCCGTCCTTCTGCTCTACCCTTCTCATCCCATTGTCGACCAAATGGAGTTTAGTAAACTTTCTTTAGAATTTCTACATAATTAAGCATCGTTCAGTGGAGCATCCCTGGCTCCAAGAAGAAGGGCACAGATAGAGCTCTCTGGTGCGGAATTAATCCGGAGAGTCTGAAGAACAAAAGAAATAAAACTTAGAAGCTGGAAAGCAGGAGTTAAGTGGGGCTTGCGTGCGTAGTGGCTGTTTTTAGGAGCTCAGGGTTTCGCAAGGTGGAATTATTACAGATATTATTTAGCATACTACCTTGAGCCGAGTCGTAATTCAGCATCAAATTGGAGCAATTAAACTAGGAGCAAGTGGAGCAGTTACCAGTGCCAGAGCCAGTCGCAAATGCATTTTAAACTTTCCTGCCTGACATTGCAATGAATGTTTCCGCGGTGGTGGTGGCTCGGAATTAATGAACGTGCAAATCTCCTATAATTTCACCTCGTGTTCACTCACCTACCTACGTTCTTGCGTATCGAGAATTAGGTTAAATTTACTCCCAAAGTATTCTGTAGAGGACTCTTCTAAGGTCGATTGGCGTTATTGTTGATATCTCATCGTCAAAGTGTGTAGGCTGTTTATGGACAAGAAATTATCAAAGCTACTTTATCCTTTGGACCTCAAGACCCTTGAACGCTATTAAACGTCTACACTTACTATTCGTCCCTACCATATTGGCCAGAATTAATGCGTAACTGATGTAATCTACACTAACTTATGCAACCATAGTATGTTGAAGCTCTTACGCCTTTGTGCAAATATAAATCGAAAACTGGAAAAGCAAACATTGACACCGTACAGACCAACCATAACCATTCCAACTCGAAAAGCCCGAGTGGATTTTAGTTTGTACATACTATCCGAACTCTTAATTTAAATTAACCCATGAACGCAGATGTTAACCTTCACCAGTTTACAATGATAGCTAACGATGAGTATTGCTTCATCTGTGGTTAACGCATTTGTGGGGTCTTTTGGTATGTTATCATTCCAGATTCACTTCCATTTGATGATGGGTTTAATAAGGTGGTATGGTTCATGGGGATGCGGAAAGGATGTTCCAGGAAAAAATGTTTCCGTAAAAGACATATTAAAAGAAATCTGAACCGGGCTTGAGATTTTGTAGCGTAATAAAATTACTTCAATGGAATTATTGATTGGTTTCCTTCAGTTCTATAAGTAATTATTCGAATCAGTGCAGTATTGTACGGAACGATCAAACGTCAGTATGCACATGTACCACCCAAAGAGTTTTAAAATTTTGAAGTTTTACTGAACTAAGATTGAAAATCATCGCTCCTATATTTACCACTGATTACTTTATGCGTCATTATTGCTTGGTCACTATAGGCAGAAACTTTAGTGCTACAATTCCGTGTCAAGTGTCAACGGACTTCAAAGCACTGGAATTTATTTTTAAGCTTTATTTCTAGATTTAAATTAGTGAGTATACTTACTGTTTCGGATGAGGTTATGATGAGTATACTGTTCGTGGTTCAATTCAAATTTATGATCATCATTTGAAATTAATTTAAGTCTTGTTTTGATTGTTTAAATTAGTTTTGGTAAAAGTTAATTGTTAACTTAAATACATGCTATCCTGTCTTGAGACAGTTGCAATTACGCAACAGGGACGTTTCGTATATTACCTCTATGACCTAAGAAAATAATTCTAGCAAATTATCACGGATGTCCATACCAACCTTAGTATCCTTTCAGAAATTATATCAAGCGGATATACAAACTAAACTAAGCTTATATTTGGGATCGAACCTACAACCGATCACTACAAGTACCATTACATGTCTTACGGTCCATAAAAATAATAACGAACATATTGAACTAATAATTAGTGTTGTTCTAAACTAACTGCATGAGCGCTTCCACTGGATAATCATTAATCATACAAATACTAAAGGGATTTATTCAAAGATTCATTAAATTGGGATCCATCCTTTTTCCTTATTATTTGGTGCACGGGTATGCAGAAACATTTTTTCCTACTTGAAGTCTGTGAAAAAATTGTCCGGGAACATCTTTCTTATCGTAAGAGATTTTTGGGAACATTTTTTCTTACAATTGGTTCATGGCACTTCCATTGATAACAGATTGAGGGACTGTGTTTATATGAATAGTGGAAGAGGTATTAGCGAAATATGCATAACTCATTCTTTTCTACGGGTACTACAATACAATTTTGGACTTCTTTGCAGAGCAAAATGGATTTGGCTCGTCAACCTGGTAACTGAAGGAATACGGGATTGTTTTAGTTACGAATGATTAGAAGAATAAACATTATAAAGTAATTATTGGAAATATTTATGAATTGATCAGCTAAAATATTATTCCGACGGTTTTCGTGTTTGGGAGTCAAATGTCCGTGAGTCAACTGTCCGGCATTGAGGGGAAGCAGATGTTGGATGTGTGATTTAGTGGTTTCCAGCCGGAAGAGGCTTTACCGATTAACGCTCATCTTGCGATTAGAACTGAGAAAAAAATATGTCTGCACCACAATCACATTACGTATCCTAATAACTAACCAGTGACCAGGCAAACCAAGTTAATGGTTATCATTGTGTTCTTGTAGAATGGAAGACGGCCTCAAACGAATTAAGGTGGAGGCTGTAAATGGAGTATGCTTACTGCTAGCGGAATAATGCACAGCCAAGTAATAACTGGATGGAAATAGCTCAACAAAGCTTGGGTACTATATAGGCGCTAATCATTGTTTATAATACACTTTTAGTTGATGTTTACTTTTAGTTTGGGGTGTCATGACAAATTGCAGTTCACTGTCTCGTGCAAAGAATAGCTGAGTTGAATGTGGTTCTAAAGTTCTAACTTGCTGGACCAAAGGCACTAGACTGGATTATTAATGATGCTTCTAGCTTAAAATTTCATACTTTGTTTCAGCGGGTCAACGGGTGTCTTGGAACGAAGTCTGTTATCTGTGGTGGTGGGACACACATTTCGATAAATTATTTGGCAATCCCATTAAATGGTGTTGTGCTGTGAAAATTTCGTCGTATCTGAATTTATATAATTAGTATATTCAATTAAAATTATCAACGGTTTAAGCATCGCAGCGCTTCGTAGAATTTGTGTGTGACACACTTTCTCATCGTCAGTGGGGTTAGTGAGTTACCCGCATGCCTGTCCTGTTGGTAGTGGCAGTAGGTATGCAGACAATGCTTGAAACTAAAGAGGTTAGCTTGAAGATTAAAAAATCGGATTTATGGTAGGAATTTCGGTGCGAGGTAGAAGTAGCTCCAAGGTGAATAGTTCTCCCGTGTTTGTAAACATATTTTTTGTGGATATGAAGTCACGTGTGCAGAACTTACATTTACCTTATCAAAGCTAGCAGCCAACTGGTTTGTAGACTCTTAACTTTTTATTTTCTGCTTCACATTCCGCGCTGTCTTTTATAGGCTGTCGGTGATGATGGCGGCCCTTCATTTTTGTCCTCTTCTCCTCGTATGTACGTCGTCATTGGAGCAGAATCCATAATACAATAACACAGTCTCCAGCCCGTTAACTTCGTCTCTTTACTCCCCTCACTAACTACATATGTATGAGCTATATGTAGGTACATTGATCACACGACGAATAAAGATACTCCCTAGTCAATTCATGACAGAGTCAAAAGCGGATTACGGGTTAAAAAAGCTGATTTTAAAAGAGAGCCGTAATTGGATTACCCAATACATTAGAATCCCTTCAAGTTCCTCAAGTAAACTTACGTCGTGAATGTACATACC
Organism: Dicyrtoma fusca; assembly: GCA_034695205.1. Classification (NCBI taxonomy): domain Eukaryota; kingdom Metazoa; phylum Arthropoda; class Collembola; order Symphypleona; family Dicyrtomidae; genus Dicyrtoma; species Dicyrtoma fusca. Next base: position 33,709 of record JAQFZC010000592.1, on the reverse strand, counting down.
CAGTACAAATGAAACGGATCTAGCAACATTAATATCGGTTCATGATGTTTCCCTACCTAACAGTGCAGCAGAGGGTAGGGACATAAAAACCCAAAAACACTTTTATAAATAAGCAAAGGAGGTGCCAATAGCGAAATGCACAAAATTGCCAGTGGGCCCAAATTGTTAAATGATTCGCACAAATGAACCTGAATGCTATATTTAAGTGGGCTTAACCACGAATTGTCATTTGGCGTATTATAATGGTTCCTTAAACAGCAATTGCTGCAATTCTAAGAAACCCTCACGAAGGTCTTTTAACTGCTCAATAATGTACCCCTGCATAAATACTGCCCAATACATTACCACAATTATTATTAATGAGATATAAATTGATGACTAGCAATCTCAAGTGAAATATTCTGTAGTTTTTTGCTGGAAAATGAGAAATTAAAATAACTTGGTTTTGCTCCGTGCCGCTTGCTGTGTTCTGGGGTGCCGGAAAAGCTGATGTGTGTGGAATGCGTGGACGTTGAATGAGAGTGCAGCCTGCACTTTTGGATGCACTGCATTCGTACAAGACCTTCAAAAAGGAAGTATAAATGCATTTCATCGGCCAATAGGGGGAAAATGTGCTACAGTGTGTTCTTTGAGTATTGCGTGTAGCCCACATGTAGGTCTATTATGCCTTTCAACAAATGCTGAACAGCCAGAACATCCGCAAAGTTGTATAATTAGGTATGTATGTGCATAGGTAGTTACGGATGTGGTGTGTATTGGAAGGAAATACAAGCAGGGCATTCCTTACTACAAACATGTCCTGCATGCCCACATAGGAGCCTTGCAAATGCGACTTCATACGATTCGAGCTTGAAAAGAGCTTTGAAAAATGACAAAAACGATAACAAATTAATATTTTACAAAATATTTTTCTTGTGTAATATTTCCCAAAAATGCAAAAGTAGGTTCATAATTTTTGACAAAGTGTAATAACATGGTATTTACACCTTTCAAAGAAGTTTCTAAGACGTTATACTTGGAATATTATGAATTGGAACAGTCGAAGCTTCATCGTCATTAGTGATAGTGTTAGTGTAGCCTCGAACACAGGGTTTTGTCTGTATCTTGGATGGACGAGAGCGACGGCAAAAGATGATTTGGTGTGTGCTGGTTTGGTTGAGGTGGCTGGAGATGAGAATCCAGGTTTCATCCTTGGGATGACCGGAGGCGGGCGAGAGTTTTGGGAATAAATTCGTTAACGAACACATATCCATGGTGAGATTGTGCTCAGTTTGAGAAAAAGACGAGCTTTCTTGTTACACTTTACTTGAAGCGTGAATGTTTATGAGGAGCTCTTAAGGAAGCCACGTGATGCAAGCCTGTGCCTTCCCATCCCTTCCCGGCCTCCATGCCCAGTAGTGTCCTCCACGGGGATTTATGTGCTGTGGGTGATTGAAGCTCTCAGAGTAATGTGGCATCCAGCACACAGAGTCGGCTACAGGCAGTGGTGCGTCTAAATAACTCCGTATAAGAGCCCAGAGTTCCTTACTGGATTACTCGAGTTTTGAAATGCTCATTTGTTTCCAAGGGCGGAACTTCCCTTGCAGTGATCTTCCGCTTCTTCCATTCATGAAACCATCTAAATTCCAGGTCCAGGATGGAGGTGCGTGCCCGTGTCAAAGGAAAGGGAAGCTTGACGGCTGCTTTATCTTTTCTTCTGTCCCACGTCCTCTCTCTCTCTCCTCCGTGTCTTGGGCTGCTGAGGCGCAGGGTGAGGCGAGTGAGGAGAGAAAAACCCAAAAGGTACGAGTGGTGGTGCCTGTAAGAGAGCTGAAATCGGCTGGGCGATAAGCTTGAGATAAGGGAATGATGTACTGCTGCGATATCCGCAACTCCCATTAAGACTGCAGTATTATTACACAATGTTTTGAAATACGAGCATAATGTGGTGTGTGGCTGTTGAGTTTAAAGACGTTAACTGCCTCTCCTTCTCCTTCGCTTCCTTCCCGGCTAGATCTCGAATAATACTTGAACGGATAATATGTGCCTGTCTTCGGAAGGAGAAGATATGTTCTTGGGTAATTGTGGGGAAGAAAGCGAGCTCTTCTCTTGGCCGTCACTGCTTGGAAAGTGGTATTTGGTGGGCAGTGTGGTGAGGCAGCGATAGACAGCAGGATGGCATGTGTCATGGAAGTAAGACGGAGACAGAGATGTGATGGAAGTTCGGGTGGGAATATTGATGTAGGAGTCCTTCGTAAGTGAGTCGCTCGTGCCTCCCTTCTTCCCTCAGCAAAGGGCCGTCCCTGTATTTGTGTATTTGGAAATGAAACTGAGTCGAAATGAAAATGGAGTGAACATGAGGTTGAGCACATAAAGCAAGCAGGAATAACGGTAGTATCTACAGTACAGCGTATGTTACAGAGCCTGGAAAAATAAAAAAAAGTAAGGCGGGAAAGAACGTATGTAGGTAATATGTATAGTGGCCAATGTACCCCCGTGTGAGTGAGTCCAGGGGAATTTGACGCAAATACTGTAGACTTTCAACTGCTTATAATTCCGAATTGTGGAATTCAACGCCGCCAAAATGAAGACGGACATAATTGGGATAATTGTGAAATTACTTGTACTACCTGCTCCTGTCACGGCACGGAACCACTATCAAAACTTTAGGAAGGATGATAGTTGTAAGTTGGGATTTCCTTTTCGAGGTTAAATTGGATAATTGCAGGCTATTGTGGGGAGATTAGTTTAGAATGGAGAGGGAAGTGGTAGTCTGTGTGTAGAAGTGCAAGATTCCATTTCCTCGTCCGCGCCACTTGACTATCAGTGCTGGTAGGGAAAGAGGGCCAAAGCGACGTCTAAATCCGCTGGACTCGGGTCTTGTTGGTGCGGCCGGAAAGTCGGGTCGCGGGGGAAGGGGGTCCGAAGGAGCCCAGAAGTGGGATGAATGGAAAACAGAAGCACCGAGTCCACATTGGCCTGTCGTTTAAGTTCGGATGTCTTCTGAATACTCTCTCCTGTACGTAATCACTACTACAACTCCTTATCCGTGCCTATAGCCATGGATACATGCAAACTAGTGTTTGCAGAACCGAACCGGGAAAGCCGAGCAAATACAGGAACGGAAAGTCGGTTCCGGGGGCTTCGCGGACCAAAGTTCGATTCTTTAAAAACATTACGGAAAAAGGACAATTTGGTACCAAAATCTAGTAAAAACTGAGAAAAACTCACTCGATTATCAATACCAAATATAATGTACCAACGCTAGCTGAATGAAGTTGGATAGTTGTAGTTGTAAAGTTTACAAACTTATACGTATTTTTGCTGTTAAGTGTCTTTTTGCAAACAAATCAGTACAAATATGCCTTCACTATTTTTCTCTATTATGATTCTGATTCCACCGATACTTTACAGATACTAATATATCCCAACTTTGCAACCATAAATAATTACTAACAAAATTATGAAACGTATTTACTGAGTACCTCGTGCTGTCCTCAAACGGAGAACCGTTTCAGCTTTGTTTTGTGTGAATCAATGATATGAAGCGGTTTTAACGCCTACAGGAGTCCAAAATATGGATTAAAGTGTCTTTAACCGTCACTTCTTTTTTGAGATTTCAGACTAGAGTGGCTAAAATGATTAAAATTGGTTAAAATAGCTTAAGAATTGCCTAAATAATGCAGTTCTCTCCGTATTTTACATTTCAATCACATATGTATAAGCCTGCTGGCAATAGTAGAATGGCTTTGGCTCTACAGTCATTTTTATGCCACTTTGTATTATATTTTATTATTTGTTTGTTTTGTTCTTTTGCTTTACTAGTTAGCATTATAATTCAGTAGACACATTCGAAGTCCTCCCGAATTCCTAAACTAAGTTCAAAATTATTACAAGTATTGCTAACAAAGTATCATACTTTTTCAAAGTTTATCCAAAAGAGAGAAGTCAGAACAAAATTTAGACGAAGACGACGACAACGAAGATGCATAGCTAACTACGAATTTACATTCTTCCGGGAAACTTCTGCATTTGTGTACTCTTACTTTTACTTTTAGTATTAATTGAGTAGATTTCTCATTACATTTACATTTGTTGTACAAATACTATTTTAAAATTTAAAATGCCCCAAAAAATGTACAAAACCGAATACTATTGACTTTCAGATTTCTGGAATTAAAGCCACTTTTAGACCGTTTTAGCCATTTAGCCACTTCTAGCCATGCATTCAGTTTTAGCCAGACTTGGAGGCAAAAGTGGCTTTTACACATAACTGGTTTGAATAAAGTTTGTATTTCTCTCTAATCAACTAATCACCATCACTTTTGGAAAGAATTGCGTAATACACCGGCAGGATTTTGCAATTGTGGGAAGGGGAAGGGGTTTTTGGTTGGCTGAAATTGAGGGGTTGTGGAAGCCCTAAATTGAGACTGGTATGGCGATGTGACTCTGACTTTTGACTGAGGAATGCAGGGATGCAAGGATGGAGCTGCTGTTGAGGTGCAGTGGAGTTTAAATTCGGTTAAGATGGTGTCGAGGGAAGGACTCTTCCAATGCACTTCCATACACCAATAAAATAGACGCATTCAGAATGAACCGAGTTAGTTTCGTCTCCGTTACTCATTAGATTACAGCTCTGCCTTGTTGGATCCTTTAGCAGAGGCTCCTTCCTGGACTTGTTCTGCTCATTCTCTTGGTCTCTGCCTCTTCTCTGCCTCTTCTCTGCCTCGCACTCCCATAAGTCTCTGAGAAATTAAAGGCGGAAGGAAGGAGGCAGTGTGTGGAGATTTACATACATGACTTGCGATGGCTTAACCCGTATTTTCTTTCCATGCCTCAGCTCCGTGCACAGAGGAATATAAATATAATTATACGCCTATCCCTATCTCCACGTATAGGGATGCCTAATGTTTACGAAATGTTAGTGCTCGATTCGGGGTTTTTTGACGAGATGATTCTAGCACATGAGAAATCTATACTGGTTCTGGTTCTTCTGAGAGTTTGGGTAAACTAGGTATGCACGTTTCAATATAGTGGTGAAGGAAGATTATTTTTAGGAACCGAGATCTTTGCCAAAGTCCCAGTTCAAGTCGAACAAGTTTTAGTTGTGCTGTAAAGAAGGTCTTGATTGCGTTATACACTGGCACTGGTTTGAGGGAAGATCAGAACGCGTTCTTTATATATTTATTTGCTTCTTCATTGAGATTAAGATTGAAGAGCTTTAGCCTACAATTCTGCAGTGGCTTCGCCTTTTCCTCTCTACCTGACCATAGCTCCGCCGCTACATTGCAGTCGAGTTTCTTTCGGGGCGACGCCTTAAGTTTTTGTTTTGTTCAATTGGAGTAAAAAGTTTGCTAAATGCAGGTGTAGTTTAGAGACGAACCGACTCTCATTTTCTGCTGCTTCGGAAAATTTTATTTTTATTTATTTTGCTCCTACGAATCGAAGTGATCGAATCAATACGGTACTATGTTTAAGAAGTTTGCCTCCATATCCAGTTTAGGGGTAAGTCTTTCCATCCTTTTCTACAAGTCCTGCTACATTCATCGATATTATTATTATTGTCATTCCCATTGTTCTTTCTTCCAATCTCCCCACCAACCCAGATTTGCAGTTGTGCAAATAATTCAAAGCCTTGAAATCCAAGGATTCAAGTATTTCAGTAGAAGATCGCTATTGGGTAAGATTTTGGAAGACGTGAGGTGATGTGGTGGGCCTGGTCTTTATGGGTCATGTCCGTAATTAAATACTTTTCTTTTAGAAAGGAGCCCAATCTTTGGTCTAGGGATGAAGGTTTGGGATTATAAAGGTGTAAAGATATTTGAGTCATCCTGGATGATTAAAGACTGTGCCTGGTTGAAGAGACGACGGTGTGGGAGAGGAGCTGTATGCGTATGTGGTTGAATTGGCTTGGGAGTTGTTTGTGGTGCTGGAAGGATGGGATGGAATTGTGAGATGGAAGTGGATAGTAGGGAGGGTGGTTTGTCCGGTGGTGGTGGGGGAGGGAGCCGGCCTTGTGCCGGGTAAGACTTGGTCTTGGCTGGAGATGATAAGGAGACGGGAGATAGCTTCGTAAGCTGGGAAAAGGCGAGGACGGCGTCGTCGCGATCATGTCCGTGCTTTGGCTGTCTAATGCATTGAGTTATCGATCAGATGACGTCATGGCCGTGTCCGTGTTGGCTGGAGTGCCGGGCTGTACGGTGAATGGAATGGCTGCTCTCAAGGCTGGCTCTCCGTGGGGTGTCCTCGTCGATGTGGACGGACGGAGTCGGGAAGGCTCTTCTTGGAAGACTCCGGTTCGGTCGGAAGGACGGGGAACAAGCGCAGGAGAGTTTTTCTCCCGTTTCAGGGTCTCAGCCCAAAGCACCCTCAATTCAGCGGACTGTCTGACATTTTCGGGTGTGGATTGAATCCGACTCCGACATCCTTCACGTAAAACCCACCACAGTTGTATTGCATACAACGAACAGAGTCCTCCGAGTCTCGTCTTCGCTCTCCTCAAATACTTGAATTTCTTATTTTTTAAACTTTCCTAAGAGTTCCGTGGAAAACAGTGAGAAATCCTCTTCATTTCATAGATTGTTGAGTCAGTCAAAGATTTTGTGCTTGTGTCATTAGTAGATTTGACGTATGTAGTGATACACACTAGCTCCTTTACACTTTGTGGCTTGGTTTGGTGTCTTGTGAGCACTGGTGATCGTGACCATGGTCACAGAAAGTTCTCAGTCGGTAAGGCAACAGATTCTATATTTTTTAACCTCAGATTTATATTCCATGTCCATTTGATTTCCTTCGAGCATTGTGTGGCAGTGAGCAGTTGTAGGAATTCAGCTCCACACCCTTCACACGGCATCCTCGCATTCCTGGAATATCATTGTAGATAGCTGCCCGAGAGAGATTCTCTCTATTTGCTAGGCTCTAGCGTTGAAGGGAAGAAAGCGGTCATGATTTGATTTAATTTCCTTGGGTTAATGAAACTCCTTTGGTTTTCACTAATTTCTTCATGGGCCTCCCGTGGCGGTGTAGACTGGGTGGGGAGTGGGGATAGACGTGGATGGGAAGGAGAAAGGGAGGCTGGAGAAGTTCCTGGGTCGGAGTTTTCCTTGGAGCCTAAGCTCTGCTCTTGGTGCTTGGCTGTAGAACGTAAGATCGAAGGTCTGGCTGTAGTCGCTATGGTTTGAGTTGGGAAGTTCAACTACACTCCGCCGTAGAAAAGTCCTACTTGACTTTACTGCTGCAAACTTTCTCTGCATTGTATCGATCCAAGTACTTCCCTTCTCACCGCCCGTCCTATTCTACTCGACTGCCTACGTTCCATGGCCATGGCCATTCCGACCATGGCTACGCTGCATGGGCCTCCTCAATCAAGAAATTACACCTTTTATTTATCAAGCTTTGACATTCATCCTTCAGAGTACAGTTCAATGTGACTCCACTTCTCTGCTCTACAGTCATGTCAGCCTCTCGGCGCTACTTCACTCTACGGGAAAATATTTTTATTTTTTACAAATGAATTCATTAGTCCAGTCCCTTTAAAACGCTTTCAGCGTTTCCGTCCTTTTGATCTGTTAATAATTAGTGAGTGGGAGGATGAGTTACTTGAGACAGTCATTTCAAGAGCGTTGGAAAAGTTTTCAGTTCCACTCCCGATCTCAATGAACACAATTCAACTACGTTAGGCCTGACCCAGGTCCTTCCAACCTCGAAATCATCCCAATCCATATGCCTGTAGGTACTGCGGTGAATTGAGAAGCGACTCTGTGAGCTTGAGTCTGTCAGTCCAGTGGACTATCCGTAACCACGTATGCCTATAAGTTCCAAAGTGAGTTCCCAACGGGAAGGCACTGATAATGAAATTTGGACGACACTGCCATGCTAAATGCTGTCACTAGAAATTTCTCTACTCGGTCAGCCCACGCATTCCCTCAAACTGATTAGGAAAGGAAGGCTACGAGAGTTCCTTGAATTGAAGGAATCGCTCCTGTCAACAATCAGAATCAAGATGAAGGAAAGGGAAGACAGACTTTACCAGTATAGTCAGTACAGTTGTAGAGTATACCATCATCTCAGGACTTGAATCAAGAAAGTAGGTACATAGTGACAGTAGTGACAGCACTAGGTAGTAATTATCGCGTGTTGAAACTTGAGGAGACAAGAAGCACTTGGTTTGCATAAAAGATGGGAGGTGATAAGAGAATAGTCCAAAAGCATGAAAGTTCCAATGTAGAACGTAAAGAGTAAAGGTGCACAGGTAGACTTGTGGTCGCCTTTCCTGGACAGGAGTTTTAATGCGGTGGTGCTTGGAAGGAGATTGAAGGTTGGGAAATGTGAGGAAATCCAGATTCACCCGAACAACAACTGGATACGTGGCAGGATTTTCTTAGCTTAAGACTTTTCCTTGAGTTCTTTGGGGATACCTGCCCATTATTCTCTCCATGCCTACTTGCGGTACTATTTTCAGCTCTGGATTTATTTCCTTACCTTTGAGATAGCTTCTCTAATCGAGAGCTATTCGCCAGTCTTCAGTCACCTATCAGTGTAGTGGTTCATCACGGACTATCCATGCTGAAATTGAAATTCCTCAGTTCCCTATGCCTAGCTGTGATGGGAATGACTCATCCCGAGATATTTAATTCTTTCGAGCATATTTTCAATCTGTCGCTGGACTCTCCTGCGGTAGCAATACAGCATCAATACGTGTGCATTGTGGAAATCAGAACCAGCAGAGTTTGAAAGCAACATTACGTGCGTCGTCTACAATCCACGCCACATTCATTCAGAGGCGCAGCCACCCATTCAGCACAACAGAAAGGAAAAGTCATCGGAAGTAGAGCATGCATGGAGCTCACTATTTACATTTCATCGGAATCATATGATTTTTTGGCGACTTCAAAGGCTATCAGTACATCCAGACACAGACCATCTATAGGTAGCTTTATTCGTCACACTAAGCTGTGCTGGGGTGCAGCTCGAAGGAAATCCATGACATATTGGTGTGAGGCGAGTTTGGAAAAACTCAACTATGAGATACACTTGCCTATTTGCTTCACATTCGTTGAGTCATAATTATTGTAGGAATCATAATCGCAATCCTAATCAGGTTCTGATCTTCTGATATCAGATCAAGTCTCTACGAGCAAACCCGTCGTACATAGTAGGCTCAAGCCACATATTTAAGGACCCACCCATTCTCGTGAAGGGAAACTAGGGGAATGAGTAACGAAATTATTATAATATTGTAATGGATTAGGGTACTACGCGAGCCTTGCTGGACCCAACTCCAATTCCAATTTCCATTTAATGGGATTTTGCAATACGAGCTACGCATCCCTCGTCCCTAGAGCCTATGCATCTCTCTCGCTCTAATGAAGCAATGTGAGACTAAAACGAAAATCTATGCTTTATTTTGCATTTTCCGTAAAATCGTATAATCCCGCATGAGAGGTATCCCTTCGTGTAATCCCACAGGCTGTGGGCACATCCATCTGGCCGCCTCTACACCACGATAAAATGTTGCATTTTGTCTCTCATATATTCTGCAACTGCTGATCTATTACTCTAATATCCCCATCAGTAATTGAAATTCGACACAGTTTTGGAAGTTAAGGCCCTAACTACACTGGTGCGGTGGTGTAAGTAAGGAGCAGTTGAGCCAAATATTAAATGAAAGAATGACTTTTCTTTTAAATTGTAATCAACAAAATAAATACATACGATCTTCGGAATTTTAAAATTCATAAACATCCAAACCATGGAAATACATACCCAGTAATTAATTTTTGTCAAGAAGTACCTCATGAAATTATAACAGATGAGAAATGAATAAAAATGTGTCCATCATGTCAGGGTCTACATATGTACGTACTTCCGAAATAACGCAAACTCCAGACTGAAGAAATGCACTTATGATTCTGGAGTCGTATTTTTTTAATGTTGCCAAAATCAGAAACAGAATACAAATTAAATAAAGAGAACCTAATTGAATTGTAGACGTATAAAATGATATATGATACAGACAGTCTTTTTCATAAAATGAAATGAAAATTATCATAATTAAATTGAAATATTCTTAGAATTCCTATCATACCGTCAACTTTAATAATAGAATACAGCAAGCTACAAACAAGAAAAAGTTTGGTGCAAATCCCTGGCGGAATAAATATTCATATTCTTCAACTTTGTCTCACAAAAGAAAGACAAAGTGGAAAAAGTTTTGAGTAATGCAAGGGACAATTTGTTTATGTAACTTTTCGTACATATTTGGATTTAATTTTGGTCTTTCGCCGTGCTTAGAATTGAGCAGCGTGTGGAATTGAACAGGACATGGCATAACTCTTGCTTGGATCTCCTTTACTTTCCGTCTGTGTGTTTTGTATTTTTTTGTTAACGTTGAACATCACTTGAGAGGCAAGAAGTTTATAGACAGGCAAATGGAAAGGGACATCACAAAAGCGAATGGTATAAAAAGGAGTTAGAGTGACTGCAATAATTGCCCTAAGGTTGGTGTACAAGTCCATTGGTGCAGCTATGCACATATACTTGTGATATAATTATATAAGAGTGACTGTAGATCCACTGATTAACCTTAGATGCATACATACATTGGCTCAAGTCTTGAAGTGCAGGGATGGGAAGCCGTGTCTCTTTTGGACGCCTCCGCTTGTAAATATCCTTTGAATTGCATTATCTCTCTGTAGTTTTTGGCATGAGGTTTTTTTGACGACTTGCCGAAAAAGGAATTAAGAAATGATGGCGTAGCAGAAATTGCACTCTCTCAACATTCACAGTACAGCGTGGTGAATAATTCTTGAAAAATAGGCAGCTTTTCCATACTTCCAACAATAAGAAGCAAAGGAGCGTAGGTACTAATCAAAAGATAATAATTCTACGCTCATTACTATCAAAATTATCCGCCGATTTACGGATGCTGCATACAAGTCTAGTAGTAAAAAGCCATGCTGGTTGATTTTACAAACGTTCCTAGAAATCTGTCAAAATTTTGCTAGCTACGTACATCTGTGTATTGATAGAAGACGATGTCTTGACGTATCTTTCTCATACCATTATAATTTCAAAAATTGGTTAATGCTAGTTTGTTATTTAAACGTCTTCCATAGTACATGAGTACACTCCATTAAAACCCATTTGAACCGCATCATTTTGCGAAAAAGTGAGTCCATTTTTAATAGTTATAAACGCATCATTATGATGAGTTCTGATCTCATCATATGATGAGGTCTACATTTAGCCCATGTTAATTCCCTATCTTATTAAGAAACTAATCTGGATCTCATATTTTTCTCATCATTATGATGCATTCAAATGCATCAAAATGATGCGATCATAACAATTAAAAATGGACTCACTTTTTTTATGATGCGATTATGATGTGGTGATTTGGTGCAGTGTACCTACAAGCATTAATTTAAAAAATAAGCAGCCATGTGTGGAAAAACTCTTAGGTTTCTTTCGTATGTATGTACTAGCTTTAAAATGTATAAAGAGAACAACTGCTGCTTCTACGTACTAACATGCTGGGAAAGCGAATTTGTTTTACTCGCTGCAAAAAGGACAGACGGGACTGCTGTGTGGCTGATACTACAGATTATGTAGAGAGACCTGCACATACAACTATTTGACCCAAATGTGGTGACATATAACACAGCTACGTCGCTATCTAGTTGAGGCTGACTGCAATGAGAGCGGTTCCATCTCCATGACACACTTGTACATACAGATAAGATACAATGAGACTTGGAGATTGATATCGCTGACAATAGTAACTAGACATCTTGTCTGGAGCCGTCGGTTTTTGAATTTGTGAGGAAATGTTATGATGGGAAGATGGAAAGAGAGGTTCCGTATCTGTGGGAGACGCTTCTCCTTGGCATGTGGGAAGGCGGGATTCTTTGATTTGTATTGATTTTTGGGAAGTGATGGAGATTGGAGATTTTGGAGAAGGAAATGGCTCCGTCCTTCTTGTGGTCTCAAGAAAGAACTGGCTGTGCTAGGTGGAGTGCTCCAGACACAGTCCTCAACTTTTGCAATTAAGTAAATGCTTCCCCCGCCAGTCCATACACGTCCTCTTTTATGGTACCTGCGTCCCACTTCTACCAATTCTCCTAACACCTGCAATTGGGAAAGTTCACCCTTCGCTCCGCTCCCGAGTAACTGCAAATCCTTTAAAATCCGGTATCGGGAACCAACTGGGGCAATGATCTGCTTCACCGACCTACATTCCCTCTCATGTCTCTGGTAGGAGTGATAAAAATTCAAGGAATACTCCCAGTTGTTGTCTATCAAGTATTTTACTTTCAATTTACGTTTCGGACTTCTCGTCTACGTCTTAGCGGTAATTAGCTTTAGAGCTTCATAAATGGCTAGTGTTTGAAATCCCTCATTATTCATCATTTTACAGTGGTTTGTACGATTTAACATGCTTAACCATTACTGGCAACTTGCCAGTTGTTAAAGTTGTTAGCTAAATTAGGGTCTTAGGTATAGTTGTTAGTACGAAACGAAACAATCTTGCATCTATCTTGCATTACTTTCAGTCAAACCAAACGTATGACGTAATTTTGATGGTACATAACACAGGTAATTTAGTATTTAGTTGGTGAAACACAGGTGCCAATTAAAGCTTGCTTATTATTTAAATTATTGAATGCACATGTGGATAAGCTTACTGCTGACAGTTCTGGGAAGTATTTCGCCTACCAAAGTGACAATTTCACTAACTTCAAGCATCTGACAAGCAGTCCGTTTCAAAAATTGATATACCTAGATCAGACGAGGACAAGCAATCAGCAGATAATTTTGAGGAGTGAGTTTAATGTGTACAGAATTATTTTATCCAATAATAATAAGTGAGTTGATGTTGCCACAAGCAAAGGGAAAATGCTGAGTAGGTAGCTTCTGATTTTGGTTACAAACGTCTCGCTTAAAGTAATATTTTAGAGCATGTGCCCAGAATAAATTATAAATGCGGCGATCTTGCTGGATGGATAGTCATTTGTAAATAGTGTTCATGATAGAATGAATCATTTTGGATTATAATTATTGCGAAATCGTAAAAGAGTTGGAAATCAGTTAATTTTCGTTTTCTTCCGGTAATTTTCACAAAGTTATTACAAAATTATGGTTAATTACAGCTTTAGTAGGAGCAAGCAAGGAAAAGTAAGTTGGGACACCAAGCATTTTGTTGCTCATGTTATTACGTGATGTCTGATGTCTGTATGTACATATGTTATTCGTTTCTCGTGAAACCCCGAAAGTTGCCCCATAGATTTTACCTCCTTACACCTAAGGTGCCCGCGATTCAGAATTAGGACAAAAACATCGCTTTTAAGTTTATTTTTACTTTCGGAATTTTTGCATTATAGGAATAAATTTAGTTTTCAACGAATCGAAATTATTCAAATCTCGTTTTAAAATAGTCTAAGATTTAAAAAATCTCAAACGAATTCAGTGATGTCAGAAGTTGTTTTCGTACTACATGTCTATGTGTACATAACTGTCCGCCATGGAATATTTTAGGTGGGATTAAGTTATGATTATGATTCTAGATAATTTAGTTGTTTGAAATAAAAAAAACATACGGTTTCTAGCTAGGTTAAGGAAAAGCCACCTTCTACAACTGAGACTTGGTAAAGACCTGTACAGTGAAGTGCAGAACAGAAACTCAGAATTTATTTTAAGGTATAATATCTGTAACATACGACAATAATCTCCTTATGCTCTGTTTTTACGCTTTTACCAATTGTTTTATCTTTACGATATATTTTGGAATGAAATAGAGAATGGAGGTGGAAGGTTATTAGGCAAGTAATAAAAAGCGACTCAGCCACGGTATGTTCGCTGGCTCACGCCAAAGAAATCAAATAAAGCGGTTGTGTGCAGTGTTTTGCTCTGTGAATTGCCAGATGTACGTATTACTACCCACTGTCTACAAACATTGCTTACAAAGTTTTTCTCGTTTCACAGTGGCATGAATTATGCTGGGCTATTTCAGGGACTGATAACGATAACCAAGGAAATGGCTAGTTGAGTCAAAAGTTCGGTACAGCAGTATAGTGGCAATAAATGGAAAGAAAATGTAATAATAATAACATGTGAGTGACAGGGAACGACAGGCGCCGATAAGATACATGATTGCCTTTGATTGACGTGAACAAAACTGCATTCATACACCGTGAAGAGTTGATGATAAGCTGAACACCAGTGTTTATGTGACTATTATGCTCGTTGGCTGAGGAAATAATAAGAAAATATTTTAATTATCCTTGCAGTCGGAGCCTGGAACGGGACTACTACGCGCAGCCCGGGCAGGAAATTTGGAAAAAGTGCTTGAATATCTGAAAGCTGGTGTAGATATCAATACTTGCAATGCAAATGGTTTAAATGCACTTCATTTAGCTTCAAAAGATGGACATGTTAACGTCGTACAAGAATTACTCGAGAGGGGAGCCATTGTTGACTCGGCCACGTAAGTTTTAACCTTTTACATTATGTATGATATTTCCTAAGTAATTTTGCCATTGTTTATGGTTTAAGAGCAGTGGCAGTAGTTTTTTGTTCCTAAAATCATTACCGATGACAGCATGCATTTTATATCTTACTACCATTTGCATTCATAAAGCGTTTGAAGTTATTGCCATATACTCTAATTCAGTAATCATGGCAAAAGGTATAGAAGTGCTGTAATGTGTCGCGTAAATCGCCTATGATGAATATTTATAACCCCTTCCAACTACTGGTCGGATGTGGTAGGAGATGGAGTAAAAAGCTCTCTGAACAAATCACAAATTCCACCTACGTTGCTCAATATTTCAATATTTTCAATAATTGCTTTATTGTCACATTCACAAAGTGAGATCACTTATTTCCAGGTACTCATAATTGTACGAATGCAAATTTCAAAAACGACCACCGTGATATGGAAGGTATTTCTCCAGTGTAGGGATTTTTCCTCCAGGTGGAAGTTCTCTACCGGACCTTATTTCCCCTTTGCCTTATATTTTGTGAGATTAAAATGGTTACCAAATTATTTTTTGTATTCCACGGACCTTAGTGTATAATTTGAATTTTACTTTTATGATGTTTAATCTTACTCCCTAATAGGTTACCTGAAATCCATACCAGTCCCTTCGAATGTACCTAACTAGGTACATAACTTACAATCTAATAAAGGACTAACTGGCTAACATTTTTATTTTATAAAACTGATTTGGCCAAGATTAATTATACGTGCTAATGAAAATAATAATAAGTTTTTGCCTTATGAAAATGTTTAAGCATGTATAACTTCTAACCAGATTATATTAACGAAATCGGATCGGGGTATTATTATAAAGGGCCCAAAGAATTAAAATATTTTTTCTAAAGCAAGCTACCTACTTTTACTAGCAGAACTAGTATACAAGATGTTTACGACCAGTTTTAAATAGCCTGAACCAATCCGAGTAAACGTATGGCAAAGTAATACTTAGGTATTTTATTATATTCTTAAATTATTGCTTATATCAAGTTAATTCAAAAAAGTTAGTTGGTTTTCATAACGTACGAGTCAACGCAAGTTTTGTATATGCAGATAGTTAATTGTAAAACAAGTTTTATCGCCTTTCTGTCTAACTGTTAATATAATTTAAAATATGAAATAAACCCCTTTACGAAAATACAAATAAATAATACCCCGAATTAGCAATTAGTTGTTCTTTTTGTATAGTAGTTTGTAAAATTCGTAATACAAACATTTAGTTTTTGTTAAACAAATTCTGTTTCGTATACTGAGTCCGTTGGGCTATCCTCATTGGAGGACAGTGCGCAGTGATGACTTTGTTCTGTTAATAAAGTTCGTCTTTCTCTCTTGGTCTCGCCCAAATGCAGCATACAGAAGCACTATTCGTTGATCGAAGAGAGTAAAATATCCGAATTTAAAAGAAGTAAAAATCCGATTACATTGAGTTTAATTTCGTTCCACACTGACAGGACAGTACTAACAGTTGCACATTTTGTGTTGCCTGCCTGTCACATCTTCATATGTATTTCATCACGTTTCTTATGTTTCCCCGTTCTGAAGGCGCCCAAGATACTGCATTTGGTCTTGATAATTGAAACGAACAATACAATTTCACGGTCCCATTTTATAAATAGTGACGGCAATTAGGGAGTTTTAATTTTAACATCCCTATGGCATGACAAAGTCGACCTGAGAGTCGTATCATAGTTCTTCAGTTATCAGGACGATAATGGTTGTATGCTTACTGTATGAGTGAAACGAAGTGTGATAAATGGTTTTATTGCTAGTGATGTATTACTTCGGGGTTCCTGATCACTTCTTTAATTGTTTTGGGATTAATTTGCAGGAAAAAAGGAAACACAGCTCTTCACATTGCAGCTTTGGGTAAGTGTATGCTTACAGTTTAAAAAAAAATATTATAATGTGAATTTAATGGTATTAAAAATACATAGGTAATATTAGAAGTTTGAGCGTATGATGTCCTCTTTGTAGCTTTTCGTTCTATATCAGAAATACTTGATTTCAATGGCCTCCCTTTGAAGATTTGTTGATTAAAATGTATAGCTAGCCAAAAGTTGAATTGAGGTGTAAACAGGATTCTGTGAACGTAAAAAAACTTTCCTTACACAAATATAAGCACGTAGTCATGTGAATTTTGGCATATGAACGTGAAAACTGTGCTGAACGAATAGCATATGTAGGCACATCCTACTTATGCTCTGCTTTGAAATGACTGCAAAAACTCTCGTCTTGATTATTTCCTGTACGCTGTGTCATTAGACATGACATACAGTAGTAATTGTATCGCTGTATCGTTGAAAAAAATTGCAGCTCAGAATTTAATTTCAAGTCATTCTCACTCGCACTGCGCGGGCAAGTAAAATTGGAATTGGAAAAACAATCACGTTAACTAGCTATTAGTTGGAATAGGTTATTTGTTTCCAAAGTTGGCCTAAATGACGGTGGAAACATAGGATTGAGCTTGGTATTTTTAGAAGAAAAGCTTCCTATAACGACGTCAGCGGAGTAGAGATACTGATCACGAACGTCAAGTTAAAGTGTAAACATGCATTCCTAGCCTATTTCTCATCTGTGTCTTATTTTTTTACAGCTGGACAAGAGGAAGTAGTGAAATTACTAGTTCAACATGGCGCCAATGTCAACGTTCAATCGTAAGTTGGCTTATCTTCTCGATTTGCGCATTGTAATTTTAACCTTGAAATCATCAACCCAAAAAATCATGGGGACAGCCTGTCCTAATTTTTATACTCACGCTACATCGCCTGTAGTACTGCACTGTAGTCTGCCTCCGTGAGAGGCTACGAAAAGTGAAATGCCCTTTAATTCTGGGATTGATGGATACGCTGGTATTAAAATTGAATGCCGCCAGAAGTCTTTCCATTTACATCTATTTATAAAAATATGCATAAAAATAATAGTGACGCTCAGAAGCATTAATTTTCTCCTACATGAAGTTTCGGCTTTGTGACGTTGCGGTCGTATGATTGAAAGATACTTGAAGTGTAACTTTACTACTGCTTTACTTTACAGAGCTGGCTTTTTTACACCCTGCTACATGGCTGCCCAAGAAAATCATGACGGAGTCGTTAAATATTTATTGGCCAATGGAGCAAATCAGTCTTTGGCCACAGAGGTTGATTACATTAAATTTATAACAGATTGAGTGTGTAAATGAATGATTATGATTTCCCGAGTACACAGACATTACTGTTCACCCGCGATGTGGTGGTGGAGGGATAATGCTTAAGAGGGAATCTTGTCTGATTTGTACTTTTAGGATGGATTTACACCATTGGCCGTAGCAATGCAGCAAGGCCATGATAAAGTTGTGGCTATTTTGCTAGAAAGTGATGTTCGAGGAAAAGTTCGACTGCCCGCTTTACACATTGCAGCAAAGAAAGATGACTGCAAAGCAGCTTCGTTGCTTCTTCAAAATTCAGCAAATCCGGATGTGACGTCTAAATCAAATTTTACACCCTTACACATTGCTGCTCACTACGGAAATCATGCTGTTGCGGCTCTTCTTCTCGATCGAGGAGCTGATGTCAATTTCCCAGCCAAGCATCAAATCACTCCTTTGCACGTTGCTAGCAAATGGGGAAAGTCTCAGCTAGCCGCTCTGCTTTTGGAACGTGGAGCAAACATTGAAGCCAAAACTAGAGTGAGCTTTTAAATTACTAGCCGTACTGCCACCGGCCTCTTGAGCTACAAACAAAACCATCCGATGACATCATATTCATAAACATTAATTTTAATCAAAGCTGACCCCTTGATTACTTTTTTAGGATCAACTTACCCCTCTTCACTGTGCGGCAAGATCTGGTCATGAAACATTAGTTGATCTTCTTTTAGAAAAGGGAGCGCCGATAAGTGCCAAAACGAAAGTATGCACACGATTCCTTATCGATAGTTTTTATTATATTCTTATAAAGCTTCAAGCCTTCACAAAAATTGATCCCCTTTCGATTGCCAGTTTTTATGCACTAGTCAACAAAATGTACCTAACTAATACTCGTGTAGAAAACTCTACAGGGAAGTTATGTACAGTAATCAATAGTTTTGAAAGGGAGCTGAACTTCTGCAGGGACATTTTAAAAGCTCTTCTGTCTCTTTCCCGAGCTTTACAGCTCCAAGCTATGCTAGCTTTCGGGAGTAATTCATGCCTACTAAAACGTTGTGTTTTGTTTTGTCTTTCTCTTGTTTCTGATGGCGGTGTTACATCAACCTGTGTGATGGGATAATCGGATTAAACAATAGAATGGTAAGGGCCTCTTGTTTTGTGAACTAATAGAGAAACACGTTGAAAATTAAGGTTAAGCTCCAAGAAATAGAATTTTATGTTTTTTTCTGTTTACGTTTCTAGGCCTGAGCCCCTTGCATATGAGCTCACAGGGCGATCACGTAGATGCTGCAAGAATTTTATTGTATCACAAAGCCCCTGTTGATGATGTGACGTAAGTACCTTCCTTCCCTCCATTTGCCGTGTACGATTATTTGGCACTCTACGTAATGGGTGTGAAAAACCAGACCGCTTGTAGGGTCGTAAATAACACACTGTTAATGGCAAAGATCAGACAAATTGATGCTCTAAAGGAAAGCAATTTACGTGAAAATATTGTATTTTGTTTGCTGCTCAAGGATTGACTACCTTACTGCCCTCCATGTTGCATCCCACTGCGGTCATGTCCGCGTTGCGAAGTTGCTTTTGGATCGAAAAGCTGATCCAAACGCCCGGGCTTTAAATGGCTTTACTCCCCTTCACATTGCCTGCAAAAAGAATAGAATAAAAGTTGTCGAATTACTTTTGAAGAACGGAGCTCATATCGAGGCAACTACGTGAGTGAATTTGTTTTTTCTTGAGCTCAGGTTCATAAGAAGTGAAAGTATTTTGTTTTGACATGTGATGCAATTTGGTTTACATTACGTGCGAGTTCTCTAAAAATATTAAGCTGGCTGCGGAAATTTTATATGACATCTTACATTACCGCAGAGAATCCGGATTGACGCCTCTTCATGTTGCAAGCTTCATGGGATGTATGAACATTGCAATATTCTTATTGCAGAATGGAGCTAAGCCAGATGCCGCCACGTATACATATTTTTACCCAACACTGTCTTAATTTTTATATGTTTTCTTGGGAATAAGTCGACTACTAAGAATTACCGAGGTTATCAATTGGTTCATTCTTTAATAGACTCATTTGTTTTTTATGTGCAGGGTGCGAGGGGAGACTCCTCTTCACTTGGCTGCGAGAGCTAATCAAACTGATATAGTCAGAATTTTACTCAGGAATGGAGCTACAGTGGATGCACGAGCGAGGGTAAGTAACTGGTTGCATTGCAAAGTAACAACAAAAATGTTGTTTTTATTCCTAGTGCAATGTGCGCTGAGAAATAAGTTGTATTCTCGAGTCAACATGCTACAATTCTCTGTTGACATTTATAAGTGAGGTGTCAGATACAGAGTATCATATCCTCGCGACGCTCATACTGGGTGAACTGGAGTTTCTTGCACTATTTAAGCCTCGTATCTGTGTCGATTGAATATCTGACAAGCTCACGCTTCGCTTCAAAACCTTTCGTTAACAATTATTGTTTCCGCCCAAAATCATAGTATCTCTTATTGCTTCGTAATTATTTACTATAGCCAACTAGCAGCTTAATCCACACTTAAAACTAGGTTAGGAATGAAGCTGAGCGTTTAGTAGTTACAATGTACAAAGGAGTTCTAAAGATTCTTAGCTTACAGTAAATTAAAATATTTCCAATTGATTGACTTATGTTTAGGAGTACAGTTTGATTTAAAATTTAGATGCCTGCTTAAGTTTAATTTTTACAGAAGATTGTAATGTTATGAAGTATGATGCTAACTAACGAATTATGCCTTAAAGTTTTAATTTTGCGGTAACTTTGTTTGTTAGATAACAAGGATTCATTCTGCACGTTAGATGGATGTACATACCTATTTTGTATTCATAACCCTTCTTTGAGAGGTTGGGTCATTGAGGAATTTGAATTTGTCAAACTAGGTCGTATATTAGAGAGTCTTGATTAAAACTTTAAGGGCAGTGATTCCGTTTCATGTAAACGATCCATAGTGATTCAATAGTTCTGGGAATTATCAAATGTCTCGTCAGTCAGTCATTAATTTTTAGTGCCAGCAAGTACGAATCAGTGGAATTCAAGTTTCATTCATAAACATAAACACTCCAAGTATGTCATTATGAATCATACGAAGTACTGTTCTCGTAACTAATTTCAGAGGTTTATGTAATTAGAAGTTGAAATGAAAGTTATCGTTTCGACAAGATTGAATTATTCTGGCAGAAAGTCTCTTCAAGCTCAATCTTAGTCTTGCTTGTCCTTCCGGAGAATGTCGTGTTCTGAGTTTTTGTTGTACTGACTGAGTCTGCAATATATGTGGTTTGTGTGAAATTGAATTCAGTGGTAATTTTTTAATGAGTTTCGCAAACACTAAAATATTTATAATTTTATCCGAATCAAATCAGGAGGAACAAACACCCTTGCACATTGCTGCCCGACTCGGAAACTGTGACTTGGTCATGCTCTTACTTCAACATGGAGCTGCCGTGGATGCCGCGACGTAAGTTATTCTTTTGGTTGCATTTGTATTTTTACATTTGAGCTTTTCGATCACATTATTTTTTCAAGAATGAGACCATTCCTACAATTCTAGTTAAATTCAAACTGCAAAAAGGTGTCACTGTAGGAAAAGCACATGAAAAGAACCGTCGATCATTGCGGGTGCTGTAACTGCAAAACTCATACCTTCATTAACCCATTTGTTATAAAAACAATCTACGGTAACTCAGCATTAGTAGGGCATAACTCATACGCGCATAAGTATGCCAAGGGTATGTATTACCCCTTGAACATAAAAAAGTAAACGGAAGTTTTTTCGCAGTTGTTGATCTTCAAGTGAAATCGGTCATCAGTTAAAAAACAATCCAAGCCCGTAAATATCATCTAGTAGCTTAAGGGATCCTTCAATAAAATTTCGTTCTTTAAAGATTATGATTATATAACGCAAACAGTCCTTGGACAAAGTGCTTTAATTATAAACATCAATAATGGTTCATGTTCAATGGTTTTTAGTACATATACCAATGGCTTCACCTATGCTATCGTTTCAGTGTACATATGTAGCTTCTTACTAATATTCATTTGTACATACCATGCATTTTTCTGCAAAATCTGTATATTGTGAAGCAGGCCAAAGACATTAGGATGTTATACCAAGCATAAATACTTATATAAATTTTTCAAATTCAGTGTTACACAATATTAGGTAATCATATAAGACTCAGTATGCCATAAATTCATGGTTCATAATCGTAGTGTACTTATAAATTTTCATAGAACCACGAACAGCTTAAATTATAATATCAGCAGTCAGTAGTGACATTTGCACTTCCTATAAGTCAAATTACGATACACAATAAAAGTGCGTGCGTAAGTAGAATCGCAGAAAAACGTTCATAATTTAGGTTAACAGCTCAAAAGCTCTGTCAAGGGAAATGCATTGGCAAAACTTGTACCTATAATCACTGCGTCTCTAGAAGTTGAAGTTTCGGCCTGGTCTTCATTTCAAGCGGAATAGCTTTAATTTAGAAAGACATGATATACATCTATAGAGAAAGACTACCCATAGAAGAGAATACATTGAATAGAGAATAAAAGAAACTGATTGCTTTTGATTGTAATACTTACAGCTAATAAATTCTATTTTCAGGAAAGAACATTATACAGCCTTGAGCATTGCTGCAAAGGAGGGACAAGAAGAGGTAAAGCGTTTCCTCAAAAGGAAAATCAGTGATTCGGTTATAGTTAATTATGTGCTTGGTAGAATTTCCCATCAAAAAGAATGTAGTGAAGTGCTCCGATGATCACTTTTACAATGACAAAAAACCCTATCATTTTGTTTTCTATAATTATTTGTCCTACAGTTTATGAAATTAGTGCTACCACTATATAATGATCACTCCCCTTTACAATTTCCAATCTATTCTGAGTGCCTTAGCGGTGTTGAGAATTTTATAAGTGCAAAAATTCTCAGATTTTGAAAGTTGGAATCTAATCTAAAAAGTTGAGAGTTCAGTGGCATTGAACGTAAAAAATCAAATCAAACTAAAGCTGATTATGATTCAATACAACCATTCAAATGGTTTTACCCCAGTTTATTCTTTCACTGCCATTTAATGCATTCAAAGTGCCTTTTTGCGTTACAACCTTTAAGCATTAGTGGATAATTGCCTTTTCAAGTCATTGTATGTTCGCTCTCTTTTAAATTCTCTTAAGCTTACTGCACGCTTGATGTATTCATTACTCTTGTTAAATACGTTTTTGTTGCTCATCTATTTGTAAAGTTACTCTAGATGCTCATAAGGCAAAGTAATTGTAACATGGTAATAAGCTAAAAAAAAGTAAGTGTGACCACATGGATAGTTATTCTCTAAGGAGTTTAGTACCTTATTAAAAATTGCTTGGAAGTTAAGCACAGACAAATGTTACCTTTAATTTAAATGCCTGTAAGTACACCGATTGTTAATTTTATCGTTACTATAGCTTTAGCTATTTTTATTTAACTTAAAAAAAATATTATTCCTCTTTTGGTTGTTTTTCTCTGCAAACCCAAGTTCAATTCAAGTGCTCAGCAATTATCCTTTGTCAAGCCAAGCCGTTCTTTCCATCTTCCAATGCATACATACAGATCTTTTAGTTGGTTTGTTCGAAAAAAAAATCTAGAAGTGTCAATTTAAATTACCGGGTTGCCCTTGCTGTACCTAAAGTGACGTGTAAACGTAATAAACTGCCTCTGTGACTCTTGTTAATGAATCTGCGATTTTCTTTTCTTCTTTGATCCCCTTTTCACATCATAGGTTTGAGACCAAACTAAGCCATACACTTTAATGGTGTATTCTTGTACCCATGTCAATACATCACTTAAACAACCGTAATTCCGTGCCGTATATAGTCCAAATTAGAATTATTCATAGTGCTGACCATGACATTTCTAAGACATCCTTTGTTTTTTTATGCAATACAATTACATTGCATCTAACAGCAACGGATGCTCAACTTAAAAAATATACAGTAGCTTGGAACAGTTAAAATTGTCAAAATACTATTTGTATTTTTTTGTAATTTGAAATCGAACAGACGTCAAACCAAAAGCGAACTAGTCTGTGCTCTCTAAGAAATAGCTTAAAGAGTTTAACGCGGCTGAGGCGCATAAGTTTGCAAACACCGCAATATCCCATTTTCATCATAAAAAATAAGCTTATGCTAAATTTGCGCATACAAAAAGAATTTTTTTAGTACTATGTCAACTACGTATGTAATTTCACCAAACAATCTACAAGATGGTTAGCACAAGAGTTAGGAAATAAATGGAAAAGCGTAGAAAGGGATAGTATATTACATAAAGAATGAAAGTTCTTGAAAGAGTCTTCTCTTCTTGAATAGCTTTTGCTGCCTATTTGTTCTGTTTACCTTTTAGTCGCATTATGTCTGTTTTATGAGCGTGTGATTTTTGCGACTTCGCTATATCTATGATGAGCCCAGGAATGAAAATTTAAAAAAAGTGATACAAGTTGTAAATGAAATGAAGATAATTTATTCGGTGGTTCTCACTTGAAAATTGGGTTGGAATTTTATATAAGCACTTCTCACTGAAAACATTTTGTTTTACGAGTATGTCAAGGTAATGCCAGAATTGGAAGCCCAAGTATAAAATATCAAGTTGAGTAAACGTGAAGAGTACCAAGCTAATGAGTAAGAGACTTATGACAGTAGGACCAGACAGGAAGAGTTCGTTTGAGCTTCAGTAGTTGTGTCAAGGCGAATGAGAAGCATATTTTGAAGCTCACAACAGTCTGTTTTACATGAGTCTTATTGGAGGACGAAATACACCTAATTATTGAACTCTAGCAGGCTCCATAGCAATTGTTAACCTTAAGAGGTGATCTTGTGTACGTCCAGGGTAACGGTACTAAAGCTCGAGATTATTATGAGCAGGTCAAAGTGGAAGTGAGGGAAGAGGAAAAAATAAAAAATAAAGTTCAAAGTATAAGTGCTGGGGCCGTGACCGTGACCGAAGTCTGAAACTGGAACGGGAATTGGAATTGGAATAGGAACTACATCAGGTAAGTGAACCTGATGTAGTTCATTGTGTTCATGTGTTCCTTGCAGAGTGAAACAAATCTTACTTTTTTTTGGCGGGCAACTACTTGAGCTTGGCTTAATAAGCTTAATTTGCGCATTAGTTGTATTTATTTCCTGTAGTGCGCTGCCTGTCTGTGCCTCATGCATGTACGTTTTTATTTGTATTTCTGCTGTAGAGACCACCATCCTAGAACTGCAACTGTCATCATAACATCTTAGAAAAAGGGAAGCCTCTGAAACGCCAGTTACGGAGCGTCAAGAGAACCTTTAAGTACTTATAGACTACCTTGTACTTTCTGTAAACTACTGATAATGAATAACAAAATATTTTGTATTAATCACTCAGTGTCAAACATTAACAGTGAATGACATAAATTAGCACAGCCCAGTATGAATGGGCATATGTCACCCCATGTTTAGGCACTCCGCACGTGGTGTAGCTGGATATTATAATACTTAATAAAAAATACCCCCCGACGACGACCGATAGCGAGATTGAAAGTAAACGCTCGAGAATCCGAAGATGCTAACGCCAGGGACCCTGTGTTTAGCACAGATTCACTGGCGCGGCTGAACTAGAGCGTCACCTTGTTACTGTCCTGAATGTAGTGGCTTCATAGACAAAGCTGACGAACAATATTAAATATAAGGTGATTTGTACAGAGTACAGAGATGAACCACTTTATCCAAAGTAGATCAGAGCAACTTTCATGAAGAAGACCAACTTCCCACGAGCTATAAGGCTCAAAACAGGGAGGCTTTAAATTAAAAAAACCGTGGCTCCTGCTCTTTTGTATAATGAAAACAAAGTATTTTTGAAATTTTGAAGGTTGTTAGGCTTGGTAATGAGCATTCAGTGAATTATCGTTAAGTGTTGAAAATATTATCATTTTTATAGGGAGATTATCTATATATATGTGTGGGAAAAAAGGAAAAACCGTGCCTGGCCTCCATTTTCTATTTAACACTGTGTTATGTTGCCACACAAATCCTTAACTATTTCCCTCCTGTGGTGATCAAGTTGACTGGACAGTACATTGCAGCGACCTACTTTTATGCTCACTGAATTTTTGGCAATGGAATGGATGTAAATCTTGAGAAATCTAAATCTTATCATTTCGCTTTCAGCTCGCAAGCGCTTGTATTCCAGTACTTTTTATTGTTTAGTCTTTTAGAAAGAAATATATTTCATCGAATTACTTATCCATACTGCTTTATAAACAATTTCGTCATGGAGTACGCGTGACGCATGATCCTGTGACCATAACCGTTGATATTGATATCTAAAAGGCATTCATTTCTGTCCGCCATTTGTATTTCGTTTTGAGCAATGAACCATGTTCTGAATCTATTCCGTTGTACTTTTAGCCACTCTTAATGCATACATACGTAGTCCATGTGAAAACCAAAACAATTTCAAGAGCTATTTTAACGCTTCTTTTGCTACTATTTAAGCTATTACCATGCCTTCTTTTCCTGTAGCTTAAAGCACCTAGTTTGACTTGTAATTTCGCATAGGGCTGAAAAAGAATAAAATGCGTCACAATTAAATTTGTACTAATATATTGAGCAGTACTTTAATTGGCCCTCTTCTCTACAGGTAATGTTATTTAACATTGACAGTATTAGTGGTTAACCAGACCTCTTAACATCCCATTTGAAAATATTATATAGTGGTAGTGTATAAGCAGCAAAAATGCCCACCACTTTTCTTGAAAGGCAGTCAGTGGACTATGAAGCTGCAGTATAACTTCCATTTCCATTCCCCTTTTTATTCAAAATAAATTAGTATTTGAAAAACACAAGCAGAAATTTACAAACTCACCGTATAGTACTAGTTAGATTAAAAGTTTTTCACAAAGTGTAATTTAGAAAGTATATAAAATTGTACACTAATTTTATTGATGATTTGAGTTGTCAGTGTAATAATTTGCTTCATTTCGGGACATTTCAGGTGGCTTCAATCCTTCTAGATAAAGGTGCCAATGTGGCTGCAGTGACAAAGAGGTGATTAATACTAATACTCGGTTACTTAAAAATGATTTCCATTGATTTGGTACTTGGCTGTAATTTATTGTTGTATTATTACTGTTATTCGTTTTTGGAGGTACATATTGTCGGGGATGGTGCATTGTGGAGTAAGTCCAATACTCCCCTGCATTATTGTGACGTATGTCCAGCCGTGGTTTAGTCCATAAAACGAAAAAACCAATTAATTGTCTTGCGAAGCCATTCACAACATAATATGTATACACACATACACAAAATAGTGTTCGTTAAACTCGTGCCTGAATGCTTTTAAGGCAGGATTGGACGTACGCCACAATAAATCTTCACCGACGATATATGTATGTACAGTATAAACGTACGTTGTTTATATGAAGAAACTTATGGCTACGGTGCTTACTAGAACACATACAATTTTTAGTAAACACCGGAACCAGAATCAAACTAAAAAAAGCTAATAAAGTGATACAGTAGCAAAGCCAAGACGGCCAGGAGCTTTGAAGAACCAAGCAGGGCTGATGACACTTGACATTTTTTTCAGGAAATTCACACCACTACATTTAGCTGCAAAGTATGGTCATCTCAAAGTGGCTAACTTACTAATCAGCAAAGGAGCTCCAGTGAATGCGGAGGGCAAAAATAATTTAACTCCTCTTCACATGGCAACTCATCACGACCGGAATCAAGTGGCTCTTATGCTCTTGAACAATGGAGCGGATCCCAAGTGTGCTGCAAAGGTAAAGAATTTCGCTCTCATAAATCTCATATCCAACAGAAATTGTATTGCCAGAGGAGAAGCAATCTAATCAACATTACTGCACTAAAACTGCACTCTTCAGATCCTTTTTCAGCTTGTGAGGGAGCTGCTCCTTAATTTTAGAAGACAGTGTAGCATTCTTAGCATTGCTTGTCAGTGTGTGTAGCCACATAGTGCGAGGAATGTTTGTAGCATTTACGAGTAGATGCTTTGATACTGATTGCTTTGTTTTTTATCAGAACCTTTACACTCCTCTACACATTGCGGCAAAGAAGAATCAGATCGACATTGCTACGGCACTTCTGGAATACGGTGCTGATGTTAACACTGAATCTCGAGCAGGTACAAAAACAAAGGGGATTCCAAATTACAATACATGTATGTACATGCATTTATCTTTTATAGTCAATGGACTGAGTCAAGGTTTGAAAGTACCCTTTCCAACCATTGAAGCTGCTCTGTATTGAACAAAAAGTGAAAGTTGTATTTCCACGTGTTTGTCTGTGCAGGATTTACTCCTATTCATCTTGCTGCCCAGGAAGGAAATGCTGATATGGTCACATTATTAATTCAGCATGGAGCGGATGCTGATGCCGGAGCAAAGGTGATTGTTAATGGCACGATATTTATTACTACGTATATGCGTCCTCTATGTGCACAGTCCACAAAAACCTCTGCAGTCAAATAGCAAACGACTATTTTATTGAGCTAGCATCGTAGCCCAAGTTTAGATTTAATTACGAGAAACACAAGCACTCTGAAGATGAATCCGTGAAATCCGTGGAATCGGCATGTAGAAAGCAGAACGTCTGTAAAAGAGATAAATAACTTTTAAGTTTAATTTGAGTTTGTGTAAAATTTACGTCAGTAGTGTTTTGAACATGATTGTAAAATACTAATTCATTCCCTTCAAGCGATAGAAAATTGTTCCCAACAATAAAGTCACATTACAAAGCACTGCAGGGTCTGCTGTAGGGTAATGAAAAAGAAATTTATTTTTATTAATAAAATCCCCTGTTGTCCTTACATTTTTGTAGAGCGGATTGCGACCGTTGCATCTGGCAGCCCAAGAAGACAGAGTTGGTGCAGCAAACGTTTTAGTCAGCAATGGTAATGCTCCCGTGGACTCGCAAACGTAAGTTGACATTACAATTCAGTGGTCGTGGTGAATTCAGTTATTATGAAATACGTAGATTGCTTACGTACATACATATTTCATTTGTTTCTTGCACAGGAACACTGGCTACACTCCATTGCACGTAGCTTCTCATTTCGGCCAAGCTGCAATGGTCAGATATTTGCTTCAACAGGGAGCTGACGTCCACTCTACAACATCAGCCGGTAATACGATTTCAAAATCAGATTTTATCACCTTCAAGTGCTTACATTGCATGCACACTTAAATAACGGATTCGACTCTTACTTGAGCCAAATGTACGTATTCTTGCAGGTAATTCACCACTGCATCACGCTGCACAGCAGGGACAGACTTTAATAATTACACTACTTCTTGAGAAGAAAGCAAGTCCAGATGCTGTTAACAATGTAAGGGGGAATATTCGGATGCAGTCCTAGTTGTAGAGTCGGATCGGGATTTAAAAAATGTGGAAATTAATATTGTGAGGGTGTTCCCCTTGTAATAGATGGGACAAACTCCTCTGGCGATTGCTGAAAAGCTCGGCTATGTGTCCGTCGTTGAAACACTTAAGATCGTCACGACGACGATCACTACGACGACGACGACGACGACGACGATTGAAGAGCGCTACAAAGTGTTGGCTCCAGAGTCGATGGCCGAGAACTTGGCCTCTGACTCGGAGGACGAAGGGACGGAGGACGCAGGGAACGAGTCATACAGATACCTGACTGTGGACGACATGAAGTCTCTGGGCGACGACTCACTTCCAATTGACGTGACACGAGATGAGCAACACCACCGAGACTCCGGATGTAATCAGTTTGATCATCTCCCATTTCTATTTCCTTGGCTTTGTTGGGTCTGAGTGTGTGAGTAAACTGAGACATTTTTGGACTTGCAGATATAAATACGGAGGAGAATGTGATTTCACAGAAATATAGTCAGCTGGCGTCAGACAACGTAGACATTTCGAGGTCACCAGTACAAATTGGGTAAGAGGAAGCTTGATTTGTTCTATTTGTACTTTTGGGGTTTAGTGATATGATCTAGTTGTGTTCTGAGTCGCTCAGGTTTGACAACATTAAAATTAATAGATATGAAAGCTTCACTCATACAATCTTGTACATATTAATGTTTAGCATACTTATATAATTATATTTGTTGTCCAAAGTAAAGAATGGAACTTTGCTATATAAGAGAGCACTAGATTTATTTTGATATGAGCGGATATAGAATTTAATCGGTATAGGCAAAATAACAGCGCTGTTTAGATTAATGTAGTTGGATAGAGACTGAATAATTTTATCTATGGGCCTACATGTATGTTTATGTTTTTTTATGTATACACATTGCCCTTCTTTGTTTGTGACTTGTTTTTTGTCTTTGATTGCATTTTTTGGGGCTCAATCCATGACGCTACATTTTAAAACCTTTTACGCATTGTTTACTCCTCCCGTAATCGTAATAATACTGATGAGGGATCTTAACGATGATGTGCATAATCAACCACAACCACTGAAATCTTTCCTGCTGTAATAGTATAACCTCCAGTCAAATAATAATCCAATGACAGTCTTGCATTGGTAGAACTAGATTTCGTTTAGATTCGTAGTTCTGCATTGCCAGTTGCATTCTTTGCACCATTTTACACTAAGGGGTGAGAAAGCAGTCTTCTTTAAGTTGATTATCTGTTTTAACTCCTGTTGGATTTTATTTTTCGTACGTTGACCAAGAATTCCAAGTGCTGATTCCCTAAAATCCTTAACCATCACCCCGACCCCGACCCCTACAGCCAGATACAGCTTGAACTACAGCATCCAGAGTCGATCCTCTACACTCTCTACCTCAACCATTGGGATGTGTCGTGACAGGTCTTGTGAAAAGATTTATTTTTATTTTGACTAATTTCCAAAAACATCTTTGTTTTACCAATCAATCTCTCCCTCCTCACGTGTATAGTCTAAAGCACCTTCAAATAACAGAAGCAGTTTTCCATTTGACTTTTCGACTAATTTTATTTACAAAATGACAGATTCTACCGTTTTACTTTGTTTCTGCCGTATTAGCTCTCTGAGTACGACACAATAATACTCCTAACTCCCTAACATGCATGGTCGCAGATTCTATTTTTTCGTGTTCTCTCAGATTGGAACTTGAATCATTTTTACCCCTCTTTCTTAGTTGGTTTTGGGTTAATTGGCGTTTTTAATCATACATTTTACTTACTGTATTCTGTTTACTATTTTCTTTAATTTGTTTTCGATTGCCCGTACATTAAATTATAACTAAATTTATATGTAGCATGATAAGATTCATAGCGATAGTAGAGTAGAACTTAGAACGTATGAAGCCTATTAAAATCAGACCTTTTTTAGAGGCTAAATAGTATTTTTATTAGAAGTAAATGGGGCCAACAGCGCATCAATTTAAACAATTCGGAATTTTTTCTCTAACAGAACCAGTGTAGTACAGGGCTCAGGGTATTACACTTAACGGGGACAATAAATACAAATTGAAGTTAGTAAAAGTCCTTGACTTAGTATTTTTATACAAAAGATTAGTCAAAAAAGATGGCAGTGCTATTTCATAGTATTAACCAAAAGTACAGTGCGTGAATTAACCTATAAGTTTGTTGTACATTCGTAGAGCTGACTTCATAAATAACTCGAGACCTCTGTAAAATGATAAACCTTTACGTACACCTTCCCGTTAGTAGGACAAAAGTATTTTACTTGTAAACGTTTAATTATTACCAACGATTACAACCAATCATGTTTGTTTAGGACGAATAACAGATTAGAAACGTGTAAAGCAACACATAATTAATATCTAATATAGTTCTATCAATGTAATCTTACAATGAACTTATGACTAATAATTTGTTGATATCTAACTCCGTCGTCTGTTGTATTTTTCTCTCGTCTTCTCACTGAATCAATCAAACTCTACTAACATGCTCCGATGGTGCTTGCATGTCGAATTTCTAGAAAACTTCACTGGAGAAAGTAAGCCCCTTCTGGAACACTATAATTTATTGCTGTTCTAGATGTGCTACATTTCTTAAGTTTCTAATTTACTTTAGTTTAATGTACAAAATAAGTTGTTACATTTCAATCTCATCTAATTTCTCGAGTCATAGTTTATACTAGCTTTACCATAATTACTTGTGCGAATGTTTTTCTAAGTATGTGGGTTAATGTATTTTGGCAACCTAATCGTTTGTAATTTGTGCCATAACATATAAGCAGTAGATCTAATTTATATGTATTTACGACCTTTGGTGTGTAGAGGATTTGATTTGAGTTCATGTACTATGATTGCCACCAAGAGTAGAATGAGATGAGAGTTTGGGCTTGAAATCTGTTTGGGCTGTTTTGTTTTTTAAATTGTGCTAACCCTGTTGTCTGTTCTAATTGTGTAATCCTTGGTTTTGTCTGCTTCCAAGTGCTAATTTAGCGTACTAGTTCCTGTCAAACATCGTATCTGTTATTAGTTAAGTACCTTTACGTTGAGTCACGTATATAATTTAATGACGCGTTGATTGACGTGCATACGGTTTTTGGGTTAGGTAGGTGATGGCATTGATTTCGTTGTCGTTGCTGAAGAAAACCCCGGACTTTTGGTTGTGATCTAAAATTACGCTTGTGAAATTGAATTCCGATGTGCATTTAAAAGCCGCATCTCGATTTTGTAGCATTACAATATATATTTTGGGCTGACTTATAATTATGTACCTACTTTCTATTTGATTTTGTATGCATATTTTGAAGCATTATATAGAATATAATATATAAATTGAGAGAATTATAACCCTGGCTTGGATTTAGTTGGAATGGCGTAATGTGTGATAATCTGACTTGCATGTTATGAAGATTTAACATTTTGTTTTTAAATCATAACTTTTTGCAACGTCTCAAATATTATTGGAAGTTGTGTTTTAGTTTACTAATGTTACAACAATATCTTAAAAATTGTATTTTCATTTGTCGTTGTGATGTGGTGGTGTGGTGGAATGGAAGTGATCTCTTGAGCTGGTTAACATGATTGTGCTTGGGATGATATTTTAGTTTCCTGGTGAGCTTCATGGTTGACGCGAGAGGAGGAGCCATGCGCGGTTGTCGCCATTCTGGAGTTCGAGTAATAATTCCCCCGCGAAAAGCACCCAGTCCAATGAGAATCACTTGTCGCTACTTGAAGAAGGACCGCTTGGTCCATCCTCCTCCGCTAATGGAGGGAGAAGCTCTCGCCTCAAGAATTCTTGAGCTGGGTCCGTCTGGAGCCAAGTTCTTGGGACCAGTCATCTTGGAAGTCCCACATTTTGCGTCCCTTCGTGGTCACGAAAGAGAAATCGTTGTTCTTCGGTCGGACAATGGGGAAACGTGGCGAGAACATAATTTGGATGCGACGGAGGAAGCGGTCCAAGATGTCCTCAACGAATCCTTTGATACCACAGGTAAAACAAATCTAAAGTCAAATAGAGCCTTACTAAAACACGAGCATTCTTTGTTGTTATTTCGCTCAAACGTTGATGTTAATTGTGAAAAATTTTCAGACTTGAAGCAGTTGGAGGATTTGAAAACGAGTAGAATAACGCGGATTTTGACAACTGATTTCCCACAATACTTTGCTTTGGTGTCCCGCATCCGTCAAGAAGTTCATGCTGTTGGTCCTGATGGAGGAATGGTTTCTTCCAGCGTCGTTCCACAAGTTCAGGCCGTATTCCCATGTGGCGCTCTTACAAAGAGGATTAAAGTTGGTCTCCAGGTAAGCAAACTGAAGCCAAAATCTGCAACTACGAAAAAAATCATCGTGAATAACATCCCGAAAAAGAAACGCTTTGCACTCATTTGGTGATCTTGTTGTGAGAGAGCCCATATACTCTTTTCCCAGCTCTATTCAACTTTGTTCGCTTATTTGTCTCAATCATTTTTACCTGCAATTTGTTTAATATTTATTTCAGTCAACAAATTGACTTGAAATTTCAATTCAATGCTCTCCTCTTCTTTTCAAATGTCAGCAGATACACATACCTTTTGCCATTTGAAATTCTCTTTGTGATAAATCGAAAAATTAGCCATTACTCTCTAAAACACCCATTAGCTTA